>WFAB01002704.1:0-28885 GCA_018977245.1 Lethenteron camtschaticum | reverse complement strand
GACACGTGTTGCTCCCCACCCGGCAGAATGACGCTGAGCTCCACATTCTCCACTGGGAGACCATCACCACCATGGTCTGGTGGGTCTAAGTTGGGGGGCCCAGTCTCGGACTGGGACCGGATCGGCGGTGCTAGCGGTGCACGGGGCTTCGTCTTCAGGCTGCAAAATAACAAAATAAAAAGCTGTGGACATTGAGCTGCAATGAGTTAACGATGATGTCACCCTGCTGCTGCTGCTCTATATGAGAACGGGAGACACAGCAGAGCCCCTCAACATTCTGGCGAATTGCCCGATGATGATGCTGGATGCAATTACCAGCGAAACGTCACAGTGCTACTCAAATTGTAAACGTTGTGGTTTCACGCTTCAACACACCGGTGTGGGCTAAAGCAGTGAACTAATTGTCTTTTGTCAACGTGACACTTTTTTACTGATTGGCCGTGTCGGGTGGTGGAGGGTTACGACACATTTATAAATAACGCGATCTTAACCCAAAAACGTTGATTATGAATCAACAAGGGAGTTTGGTGTCCGGTCAGGGTTATAGCAGGCGCATTCGTTAGGTCAAGGCGAAGCCACTCATTCGCCAATGTCAGTGGACTGGTGTTTTGGTAGAACAACGAATTATCTGCCACTCAGAGGTCACAAGCAAATCGGGATTAATGCATCTACATTTCGACTTAAAGCATTCGTGACTGCAAGGATTCATCTTCTTGGTTCTTTCGGTAAAGTCGTCACGTAGAAGGGAAGTAATGCGTGACTTTACCGAAAGAACCAAGAAGATAATGCATCTACATTTAACCCTAACGTAAAACTGCAATCAATCAATCGATAGGCATGTGACTGCCGTTACACACGTCACTTTCAGATCTTGCATGGCCATGTCAGAATCAGAAATGGTTTTATTCGCCATGAAAGTTCGCACAGACAAGGAATTTACTCTGGCAGGTAGGTGCATACATTCAACATATAGGAATCTTAAATCTTAAATAAGTGGTGTACAAGTCTAACTATACTAAAGGTACAAAGTCTAACTAATACTAAGGAGCTAAAGTATGTAATAATTGCAGAGGCGTAGTTTCTCTTTGTGCCTATGTTGGCTCTCTCTCTGTATCTCTGTGATATCTGTCTGCTTATATGTCTGTCTATGTTTCTGGTTCTGTGTTTAATCTCTCTCTCAAATTTAGCATTCTCAGGAAGAACGTAATCAACCAGGTAGGGTGTTGACGGTTATGTTATCCGACTCTCTGTTGTAGTAGTGTATAATGTAGTGTATAGTGTAGTGTATAGTAGTGTATAGTGTAGTGTATAGTGTAGTGTGTAGTGTATAGTGTAGTGTATAGTGTAGTGTAGTAGTGTATAGTGCAGTGTATAGTGTAGTGTATAGTGTATAGTGTAGTGTGTAGTGTATAGTGTAGTGTAGTAGTGTATAATGTAGTGTATAGTGTAGTGTATAGTGTAGTGTAGTAGTGTATAGTGTAGTGTATAGTGTAGTGTGTAGTGTATAGTGTAGTAGTGTATAATGTAGTGTATAGTGTAGTGTGTAGTGTATAGTAGTGTATAGTATAGTGTAGTAGTGTATAGTGTAGTGTATAGTGTAGCATAGTAGTGTATAGGTAGGGTGTTGACTGTTATGTTATCCGACTCTCCGTTGTATTACATTACATTTCTAAGTATACTAGATTTGTGTTTCTATTTGATTTATACCTGATGACGACGATTGCTTGTGTTGCAATCGAAACGTCGTACGCTAGTATTTAATTCAATTTATTTTATCTTTATACGTCACTTTACCGAAGGAACCAAAGAATAATCTGCGTCTCCTAAATTCTGATACACCAACCCAAGGTTTGATAGCTCGGGTTACGGTGTACATTCTAATTAGTTTTTTTTTTGGGGGATTTTCGGTAAAGTCACGAATCATTGCCTCACTTGATGCAGCTGATCTGGCTGTGACTGTCCCACCTGATGACGGAGACTTGTGTTGCCTCCGAAACGTCGTGATCTTTATTTTATTTTATTAATTTTAATGTTTTACCTACACGGTGACTTTACCGAAAACACCTAAGAATATCATTCCTTGCAGTCACGAAAGCTTCAAGTCTAGAATTTTTTGGGGGTGGCAAATTGGATTGGATTGTCCGTATTTACGTATTTGCAGCAATCAGCCACGGCTTGCTTACATAATGCCGTGCAAAGACTGCACGTAACTTGGGAGATTAATTGACAATTCACGAGGAACGGTGCAATGTCTAGAGCTGGAGCTGTATCATAAAGCCACGCGTGGCACGTGTTGTGTACACTGCACAGCAATGTCGGTATATGCAGTAGATCTTTTACAACCATATTTAATTTAATTCTAGACTTGAAGCTTTCGTGACTGCAAGGAATCATATTCTTAGGTGTTTTCGGTAAAGTCACCGTGTAGGTAAAACATCTAAATTAATAAAATAATAAAATAAAAATCACGACGTTTCGGAGGCAACGGAGACTTGTGTTGGAGACTTGTGTTGCCTCCGAAACGTCGTGATCTTTATTTTTATTTTATTATTTTATTAATTTTGATGTTTTACCTACACGGTGACTTTACCGAAAACACCTAAGAATACATATTTAATTTGTGTGTTCACGTGCCGTTACAGGATATCTTCCACGTAAAACAATCCTCACCCACAACATTCCATCAACATCAGAGTGTAGCAGCGCCACATTAAATATTATTATGTAAATTTTCTATTATTTAAGTGCGTTTATTTATTATGTTTTGATTATTATTTGATTGTTTTATTTTTATTAATTTGTTTTATTTTTATTACTTCAATGTTTTATTTTTATTATTTTATGACGTTTTATTTTTATTATTTATTATGTGTTATTTTTATTATTTTAAAATTGTATGCTATCACGTTTTATTGTTATTATTTTATTGTTTTATTTGTATTATTTTAAAATTGTATTATATCACGTTTTTTATTATTGTTTTCTTTTTATTATTTTAAAATTGTATCACATCACGTTTTATTTTTTATTATTGTATTGCTTCCCTTCTACGTGCTGACTTTACCGAAAGAACCAAGAAGATGAATCCCTGCTGCAGTCACGAAAAAAAGCTTTAAATCGAAAAAAGATACCAAACATTCACAAAACAAACAAAATTCCTCTCGCGTGCGCTTCTCAGACAAGGCCGCAGCCCCAGCCCCGCACCCCCCCGCCTTGCCTGGAAGCCCCTGCCGAGGGAGACGCACCCAAGGCGGCCGAGCTCCGCCTGCTCACCGGGGTGGGGGGAAAGGCCGTTCTTCTCGAGTAGTCTTGACTACATTCGCCTTTCAACACTGTTGGTATTATTGTTGTTTGTATGTTATTTGTTGCTCGTCTAAACAACTCTGTGCAGGGTGGCGACACGAGTTTCGCCTGAGGCTTGACGAACCGCGAATTGCGTGCGTCCATCGGCGTTGGAAAAGGAGCTCGCTGATTGGCCCAATTTGGCAGCCAATGGGCGCGCAGGAATCGTGAGCACGTAAATGACGTCACGCACCTGGGGGGGGGAGGGGCGGGGTTTGAGAAATGTGACGTCACGCAACCGGGGGGGGGGGAGGGGCGGGGCTTGAGAAATGTGACGTCACGCACCTGGGGGGGGAGGGGCGGGGTTTGAGAAATGTGACGTCACGCACCCGGGGGGGGAGGGGCGGGGCTTGAGAAATGTGACGTCACGCACCTGGGGGGGGGAGGGGCGGGGTTTGAGAAATGTGACGTCACGCACCCGGGGGGGAGGGGCGGGGTTTGAGAAATGTGACGTCACGCACCTGGGGGGGAGGGGCGGAGTTTGAGAAATGTGACGTCACGCACCTGGGGGGGAGGGCGGGGCTTGAGAAATGTGACGTCACGCACATGGGGGGGAGGGCAGAGTTTGAGAAATGTGACGTCACGCACCTGGGGGGAGAGGCGGGGTTTGAGAAATGTGACGTCACGCACCTGGGGGGGAGGGGCGGGGTTTGAGAAATGTGACGTCACGCATCCGGGGGGGAGGGCGGGGTTTGAGAAATGTGACGTCACGCACCCGGGGGGGGGAGGGGCGGGGTTTGAGAAATGTGACGTCACGCACCCGGGGGGGGGAGGGGCGGAGTTTGAGAAATGTGACGTCACGCACCTGGGGGGGAGGGGTTTGAGAAATGTGACGTCACGCACCCGGGGGGAGGGGCGGGGCTTGAGAAATGTGACGTCATGCACCCGGGGGGAGGGGCGAGGTTTGAGAAATGTGACGTCACGCACCTGGGGGGGGGAGGGGCGGGGTTTGAGAAATGTGACGTCACGCATTCGGGGGGGGGAGGGGCGGGGTTTGAGAAATGTGACGTCACGCACCTGGGGGGGGAGGGCGGAGTTTGAGAAATGTGACGTCACACACATGAAAATTCGCAACTTTAAATAAATGTTAATTAAATAGAATCGTTATAACACAAATTTTTTTTTTCATTAATTTTCATTATTAAATATTTTATTATTTTAATTTGCTAAGGTCACCTTTTATTTATTCCACGAAGGAACATTTTTCTTCTCCATGGGAGAATTGAGAAGCATACATTTTGTAATTTTTTTGAATGATTGTTACTAAACATTTTGATTATATTGATTCTATCAAGGCTTTTCATTCTGTGAAATGAATATACGATTCTTATAGTTGTACTCTCCATTTAGCTTCGTTCTACTGCAAAGTTTCAAGTATTTTTAATAGTTAAAATAGCTTTAAATATTTTATAATTATAAGAGCATTTCAATATATCAGTCTGAACATCTGCAGTTTTAGTTAAAAGTTGAATCTTTTCAAGCGAATTTTATGCTAAATTTCAGCTTTCCAACGCCTCCTTTTAATGCATGTTGTCTCCTACAACATCAGAGTGCAGCGCAACATTGAATACGCACTACAATGACAAGAGTTTAAAGCGATTTGAAGCTTGTTTCATTTTCAAAATCGAAATATGGTTTTTGGGGGGGGCAGAGCTTTGTGACGTCATATTTGAGAGGGGGTCCAAAATTGCGTGACGTCATTTATGGACGGTCCCAAAGTGCTCGTTTTTGTCAAGACAGGCACAGTGAGCCCACTAGGGGGCGCTGGGCGCAACCCCAGCAAGCGGCTGGAAATGAGAAATGATTTTTCGAATAAAAAATACTTTTCTCTTCTTGGTTCTTTCGGTAAAGTCGTCACGTAGAAGGGAAATAATAAAATGATAAAAATAAAACATAATAAAATAATCTTCTTGGTTCTTTCGGTAAAGTCACGTAGAAGGGAAGTAATACAATAATAAAAATTTAACATAATAAAATAATTCTCACGACGTTTCGGCCACAACGCAAGCAGCCGTCCTCAGGTGAAGACCAGGTCTGTCGAGGCGACAGAGTCTGAATGAAACAGCACACGTGCTTGGAGCATATATAGAAGCTGGGTTGATATGCAAATTCTTTTGTCAAGACGCCCTTTCCCCCCCTTCCAACCCAGTGAGTGAGTGTCTGGGTGAGTTAGTGAGTGGGTGAGTGAGCGGGTGAGTAAGCGGGTGAGTTAGTGGGTGAGTGAGTGGGTCAGTGAGTAAGTGGGTAGGTGTGGGGGTGAGTGGGGAGGTGTGTGTGTGAATGGCTGTGTGAGTGAATCGATGAGTGGGTGGGTGGAGGAGTGGGTGAGTAAGCGGGTGAGTTAGTGAGTGAGTGGGTGAGTAAGTGGGTAAGTGTGGGGGTGAGTGAGTGGGTGAGTGTGTGGGTGAATGGCTGGGTGAGTGAATCGATGAGTGGGTGGGTGGAGGAGTGAATGGGTGAGTGTCTGGGTGAGTTAGTGAGTGGGTGAGTGAGTGGGTCAGTGAGTAAGTGGGTAGGTGTGGGGGTGAGTGGGGAGGTGAGGGTGGGTGAATGGCTGTGTGAGTGAATCGATGAGTGGGTGGGTGGAGGAGTGAGTGAGTGTCTGGGTGAGTTAGTGGGTGAGTGAGTGGGTGAGTAAGTGGGTGAGTTAGTGAGTGGGTGAGTGAGTGGCTGGGTGAGTTAGTGAGTGGGTGAGTGAGTGGGTCAGTGAGTAAGTGGGTAGGTGTGGGGGTGAGTGAGTGCGTGAGTGTGTGTGTGAATGGCTGGGTGAGTGAATCGATGAGTGGGTGGGTGGAGGAGTGAGTGGGTGAGTGTCTGGGTGAGTTAGTGAGTGGGTGAGTGAGTGGGTCAGTGAGTAAGTGGGTAAGTGTGGGGGTGAGTGAGTGGGTGAGTGTGTGGGTGAATGGCTGGGTGAGTGAATCGATGAGTGGGTGGGTGGAGGAGTGAATGGGTGAGTGTCTGGGTGAGTTAGTGAGTGGGTGAGTGAGTGGGTCAGTGAGTAAGTGGGTAGGTGTGGGGGTGAGTGGGGAGGTGAGGGTGGGTGAATGGCTGTGTGAGTGAATCGATGAGTGGGTGGGTGGAGAAGTGAGTGAGTGTCTGGGTGAGTTAGTGGGTGAGTGAGTGGGTGAGTAAGTGGGTGAGTTAGTGAGTGGGTGAGTGAGTGGGTCAGTGAGTAAGTGGGTAAGTGTGGGGGTGAGTGGGGAGGTGTGTGGGTGAATGGCTGTGTGAGTGAATCGATGAGTGGGTGGGTGGAGGAGTGGGTGAGTGAGTGACTGGGTGAGTTAGTGAGTGGGTGAGTGAGTGGGTCAGTGAGTAAGTGGGTAGGTGTGGGGGTGAGTGAGTGCGTGAGTGTGTGTGTGAATGGCTGGGTGAGTGAATCGATGAGTGGGTGGGTGGAGGAGTGAGTGGGTGAGTGTCTGGGTGAGTTAGTGGGTGAGTGAGTGAGTGGTGGGTGGGTGGAGGAGTGAGTGGGTGAGTGTCTGGGTGAGTTAGTGAGTGGGTGAGTGAGTGGGTCAGTGAGTAAGTGGGTGTGGGGTGAGTGGGGCAGTGAGTGTGTGGGTGAATGGCTGGGTGAGTTAGTGAGTGGGTGAGTGAGTGTCTGGGTGAGTTAGTGAGTGGGTGAGTGAGTGTCTGAGTGAGTTAGTGAGTGGGTGAGTGAGTGTCTGGGTGAGTTAGTGAGTGGGTGAGTGAGTGTCTGGGTGAGTTAGTGAGTGGGTGAGTGAGTGTCTGGGTAAGTGAGTGTCTGGGTGAGTGAGTGGGTGAGTTAGTGAGTGGGTGAGCGAGTGTCTGGGTGAGGATGTTCACCTATGGGTCTCTATTCCCACCCTCCTGTTCCCTCACTTCCTCCCCCACGCGGTTTAAACGACAAAACCCGTGCTAGTGTCTCAGCGGCGCCGGCTAGGTCTATCGCCATCTGATCTCTCAGGCCTCCCTCCATCCCTCCCCCGGCATCCCTGCCTCTCCCCCCTGCCTCCCTCCCCTCTCTGTCTCTCCCCTCGCTGTCTCTCGCTCTGCTTTCGACCTCTCTCTCTCTAACCGCACCGGCCTGTCTCCCCCTTTCAAATCTGTCCCGATCTACTGCCCTACCCACCACTCTCATGATTCTGCATCTCGCCCCCTCTCTGTCCCACCTCCCCTCCCCGCCTCTCCCCCCTGCCTCCCTCCCCTCTCTGTCTCTCCCCTCGCTGTCTCTCGCTCTGCTTTCGACCTCTCTCTCTCTGGCCACCACGACCTGTCTGCCCCTTTCAAATCTGTCCCGATCTACTGCCCGACCCACCACTCTCATGGTTCTGCATCTTGCCCCCTCTCTGTCCCACCTGGCCCTCTCCGCGTCCTGCCTCTGCTGCTCTCTCCCGCCATCGGCGCGCACCGCACGCTCTTTCCCCGGCGCGTCGCGCGGTCCCTTGTCTCTCCCTTCGTGCAAATGTCGAGGCCCCTCTCTGCCTTGACCTCTACTCCCCCCTGGCTCTCCGCTTGCCCCTCTCTCCATCGAAGCTTCTCCGGTTGAGCTTCTTTCTGCCCGAGCGACGGTCGGCAGTGCAGGGGCGCAAACCTGGAACGTCACAACCGTCACCGCCATCAGCGTCAACCACCATCAGTATAACCACCATCAGCGTCAACCACCATCAGCGTCAACCACCATCAGTATAACCACCATCAGCGTTTCACAAGCATTGCGAAGGGAGGGAATGAACGTGGTCGAGAACACCCGAAACTTTGTGTGGGGCGACAGACCAGGCAGCGTGCGCACGGTGTTATTTATGCAGCCGTTGAAAAGTAAAATTCAGCTCGACCGATTCGGAGCGAGACCTCTGCTGTCAAAGCGGAGGTGGTCATAATCGCGCTGCCCAGGTGTGGAAAATTCTCCACAACTGCCCCGTCACCAACGGGGAGTTGAGGGGGTGGATTGTTTGATGGCATAAAATACCAAGGCAGGTGCTTCGTTTTGGTGTCAAGCGACAGACCAGGTAGCTTCCACACAGCAGCATTACGCAGCTGATGAAAAGATATTGCCGCTCGATTGATTCGGAGTGAGACCTCTGCTGTCAAACTGGAGCTGGTCATGAGCACACTGCCCAGGTATAATGGGAAACTCTCCACTCTCTCCACAACTGCCCCATCACCGATTGAGAGTTGTGGGGGTGGAGTGTCTGATGGCACAAAATACCCAGGCAGGTGCTTAGTTTTGGTGGGTCTGATGGTAAAGCCCCACCTCCTAGTGGCACACTCCAGTCTCAGCAGCAGCGCCTCCAACTCCTCCTCTGAGTGAGCAGCAATTACCAGATCCATCTTCTTGGTTCTTTCGGTAAAGTCACCTGAGGACGGCTGCTTGCGTTGTGGCCCAAACATCGTGAAAATTATTTTATTTTATTATGTTTTGTTTTTATTATTTTATTACTTCCCTTCTACGTGATGAGTTTACCGAAAGAACCAAGAAGATGAATCCCTGCAGTCACGAAAGCTTTAAATCGAAAATTACCAGATCATCGGAATACGTAACTTCATTGAGCAATAGGGAGCCATCCCTCTACCGCACCCGGGCATCGATCAGCCTCCCACTTGGTCTGTTACAGATGGAGATTCCGATTTAAAGCTTTCGTGACTGCAGGGATTCATCTTCTTGGTTCTTTCGGTAAAGTCACGTAGAAGGAAAATAATAAAATAATAATAAGTATAACCCGTAAAAACAAAGTTCTTCACTATAAATCCTTTATATGCGTGGCATCGGCTAGAGTCCTCTCGTCCTCTGGCTTGAGATGGCTGCCACCTATGGGTCAGATGATTGTCTGCCAGTATTAAGCAATTGGTAATTAAATATTGAATTTGTTTTCCCTAAACAGTGTAACATTTTGGAAAAAAAATTTTCACGAACATTAATTGTCTCGCACAACGAGTCTGTGTGCAAAATGTCAGCTCGATTGGATCACGGGAAGTGGGTTAAAAAACGAGCGAAAGATTTGCACGGTCGTAAGCAAGCAAGCGAACTTAATATAAAGGATTTAAAAATATATTCGCCTGTGGAGGACGCGGGGATCGATCCCGCGACCTTTGGCATGGGAAGCGAGGGCGCTACTAACTGCGCTACTCCGCCACGGCCTGTGGAGGGGTTACGCTCTGGGCTCTTGCACTGTGACGTTCAGCCAAAGCCAAGAATGAGTTCTATTTGAATATATGTAAAATATTTTTTTTTGCCTAAAAGTGTAAAATTTTGGGAATTGTTTTTCACGAACATTAATTGTCACGCACAACGAGTCTGTGTGGAAAATGTCAGCTCGATTGGATCACGGGAAGTGGGTTAAAAAACGACCAAAAGATTTGCACGGTCCTAAGCAAGCAAGCAAGTGAACTTAATATAAAGGATTTAAAAAACGTGACTTTACCGAAAGAACCAAGAAGATGGAGATTCCTCCGGTACAACCATGGAAGGCTTCACGAACTACGTGGTCAAGGGTAGTAGTAGGGTAGTGAGTGAGAATAGTGAGGGTGGCGACTGAGTGAGGGTACTGATGAGGGTAGTGAGTGTGAGTGCGTGTAAGCGAGTGTTTCAGTGAGTGAGTGAGGGTACTGATGAGGGTAGTGAGTGTGAGTGAGTGTAAGCGAGTGTTTCAGTGAGTGAGTGAGGGTACTGATGAGGGTAGTGAGTATGAGTGAGTGTAAGCGAGTGTTTTAGTGAGTGAGTGAGGGTACTGATGAGGGTAGTGAGTGTGAGTGAGTGTAAGCGAGTGTTTCAGTGAGTGAGTGAGGGTACTGATGAGGGTAGTGAGTACGAGTGCGTGTAAGCGAGTGTTTCAGTGAGTGAGTGAGGGTACTGATGAGGGTAGCGAGTATGAGTAAGTGTAAGCGAGTGTTTCAGTGAGTGAGTGAGGAGCGACAAAATCCCTCACACCGAGTCTTGGCTCAACGGCGTTCCGAACTCCTGGGGAGTTCACACAGAGGCCTGAGGAGGAGAGAGCGAGAAAACGAAGTCATTTGAGGCTGAGTCGACCTAGGGGAGGCCCAGGACAGGTTCAGATAATCGTCACTGATGTTGGCCGTGAGCGGGAATCGAACTCGGGTCGCAGCGCAGTGCTAACCACTACACAGTCACAAACACACACCACACACACACACACCACACACACCACACACCACTACACAGTCAGACACACACACACACCACACACACACCACAGACACAGTCACAAACACACACCACACACACACACACCACACACACACACACCACACACACACACCACACACACAGTCACACAAACACACACACCACACACAGTCACAAACACACCCCACACACACCACACACACACACCACACACACACCACACACACACACACCACACACACATCACACCACACACACACACACCACAGACACAGTCACACAAACACACACACACACCACACACACACCACACACACACAGTCACAAACACACACACACACACACCACACACAGTCACAAACACACCCCACACACACCACACACGCACACCACACACACATCACACCACACACACACACCACACACCACTAACACACACCATACACACACACACCACACACACACACACCACACACCACTACACAGTCACACACACACCACACAGTCACAAACACACACACCACACACACACCACACACAGAGACACACACACCACACATACACCACAGACACACACACACACCACAGACACAATCACACACACACCACAGACACAATCACACACACACCACACACACACACAAACACACACACAGAGACACACACCACACACAGTCACATACACAGTCACACACACCACACACACACACACACCACACACACACAATCACACACACACCACACACACACACACCACAGACACACCACACACACACACCACACACACACACCACAGACACAATCACACACACACACCACACACACACACCACACACCACACACACACCACAGACACAATCACACACACACCACACACACACCACACACAGTCACACACACAGTCACACACACACACACACCACACACACACCACACACACACACAGAGACACACACAGTCACACACACACCACACACAGAAATACACACACCACACACACAGACACACCCCACACACACACACCACACACAGAAATACACACACCACACACACACCACACCACACACAGACACACACCACACACAGAGACACACACCACACACACACACCACACACCACACACAGAGACACACACACACCACACACAGTCACACACACAGTCACACACACACCACACCACACACACACACCACACACAGACACACACAGAGACACACACACACCACACACAGTCACACACACAGTCACACACACACCACACCACACCACACACAGAGACACACACACCACACAAAGTCACACCACACCACACAGACACACACCACACACAGAGACACACACACCACGCACACCACACACAGAGACACACACACCACACACAGAGACACACAGAGACACACACACCACACACAGAGACACACACACCACACACAGAGACACACACACCACACACAGAGACACACACACCACACACAGAGACACACACACCACACACAGAGACACACACACCACACACACCACACACAGTCACACACCACACACAGACACACACACCACAGACACACACCACACACAGTCACACACCACACACAGTCACACACACACAGTGACACACACACACCACACACAGAGACACACACACACCGAGACACACACACACAGAGACACACAGTCACACCACACCCAGACCACACACAGACCACACACAGACCACAAAGATAAAGATCCCCCATGTAGCCTTAACAGACTGTAGGGGCAAGTGCTGTTAGCGAGCACCTATGAAGGCCGTGGAACGGTACACGGGGGGGTGGGTGGCCAGCACCACGCCCGACCGCCTTTGTCTCCTAAGTGGCAATGTTTGCACACCGCACCAGGTACTCATTTGAGGCTGAGTCGACCTAGGGGAGGCCCGGGACCGGTTCAGATAATCGTCACTGGTGTTGGCCGTGAGCGGGAATCGAACCCGTGTCGCTGGGTTCATAGCGCAGCGCGCTAACCACTACACCACCGCTCCCCAGACCACACACACCACACCACACACAGTCACACCACACGGTCACACACACACAGTCACACACACAGTCACACACACCACACCACACACACACCACACACAGTCACACACACAGTCACACACACACCAACACGTGCAGACCTAGGCCCACCCCAGGCTCTATCCACGTGTGCGACCCACTAGGCCCAAACTCACGCTGAGTGAAGCGTTGACGTCCGTGTGTCACGTGTGTGGACACGTGGAACAGCGCCTCTCGACTGCTGCTGCTGCTGTTGTTGCTGCTGCTGCTGTTGTTTCTGTTGTTGCTGCTGTTGTTGCTGCTGCTGCTGTTGTTGTTGCTGCTGTTGTTGCTGCTGTTGTTGTTGCTGTTGTTGATGTTGTTGCTGTTGCTGCTGTTGTTGTTGCTGCTGTTGTTGCTGCTACTGTTGTTGCTGCTGCTGCTACACCTCCTTGCGACTCACGCAGTCATTAAATACCCGCTGGGCATCTTCCGGATGCTGCTGAGTTTCGTTTGTTTCGTTGCAGTAGAAATCTTCCGGAAGACGCGGTGGGTTTTTAAATCCTTTATATTAAGTTCACTTGCTTGCTTACGACCGTGCAAATCTTTCGGTCGTTTTTTAACCCACTTCCCGTGATCCAATCGAGCTGACATTGTGCTACACAGACTCGTTGTGCGAGACAATTAATGTTCGTGAAAAAAAAATTCTACATTTTTACACTTTTTAGGGAACAATTTTTAAATATGTAATTACCAATTGCTTAATACTGGCAGACAATCATCTGACCCATAGGTGGCAGCCATCTCAAGCCAGAGGACGAGAGGACTCTAGCCGCCCCGATGCCACGCATATAAAGGATTTATAGTGAACAACTTTGTTTTTACGGGTTATACTTATTTACGTTCTAAATCTGAGAAGAGGTTCGACCTTCAATTATTTAAAATCAGGGACCATATCTGTCAACCCCTTATCAGCGCCCTTCCTTATTATAGACCATTTCAAACCATTTTTAGTCACCCACATCTCAATGTTTTTTCTGCAATATTTTGCTCTTTTTCTTGGATTTTCTGTTTGCAGTGGCATCTACATCTGCAGAACGTGAAGAACCAGTGGCATCTACATCTACAGAACGTAAAGAACCAGTGGCATCTACATCTACAGAACGTGAAGAACCAGTGGCATCTACATCTGCAGAGCGAGAAGAACCAGTGGCATCTACAGAACGTGAAGAACCAGTGGCATCTACATCTGCAGAACGTGAAGAATCAGTGGCATCTACATCTACAGAACGTGAAGAACCAGTGGCATCTACATCTGCAGAACGTGAAGAACCAGTGGCATCTACATCTGCAGAACGTGAAGAACCAGTGGCATCTACATCTGCAGAGCGAGAAGAACCAGTGGCATCTACATCTACAGAACGTAAAGAACCAGTGGCATCCACATCTGCAGAACGTGAAGAACCAGTGGCATCTACATCTGCAGAGCATGAAGAACCAGTGGCATCTACATCTGCAGAACGTGAAGAACCAGTGGCATCTACATCTGCAGAACGTGAAGAACCAGTGGCATCTACATCTGCAGAACGTGAAGAACCAGTGGCATCTACATCTGTAGAACGTGAAGAACCAGTGGCATCTACATCTGCAGAACGTGAAGAACCAGTGGCATCTACATCTGCAGAACGTGAAGAACCAGTGGCATCTACATCTGCAGAACGTGAAGAACCAGTGGCATCTACATCTGCAGAACGTGAAGAACCAGTGGCATCTAAATCTGTAGAACGTGAAGAACCAGTGGCATCTACATCTGCAGAACGTGAAGAACCAGTGGCATCTACATCTGCAGAACGTGAAGAACCAGTGGCATCTACATCTACAGAACGTGAAGAACCAGTGGCATCTACATCTGTAGAACGTAAAGAATCAGTGGCATCTACATCTGTAGAACGTGAAGAATCAGTGGCATCTACATCTACAGAACGTGAAGAACCAGTGGCATTTACAGCTACAGAACGTGAAGAACCAGTGGCATCTACATCTGCAGAACGTGAAGAACCAGTGGCATCTACATCTGTAGAACGTGAAGAACCAGTGGCATCTACATCTACAGAGCGAGAAGAACCAGTGGCATCTACATCTGTAGAACGTGAAGAACCAGTGGCATCTACATCTACAGAACGTGAAGAACCAGTGGCATCTACATCTACAGAACGTGAAGAACCAGTGGCATCTACATCTGCAGAACGTGAAGAACCAGTGGCATCTACATCTGTAGAACGTGAAGAACCAGTGGCATCTACATCTACAGAACGTGAAGAACCAGTGGCATCTACACCTGCAGAACGTGAAGAACCAGTGGCATCTACATCTGCAGAACGTGAAGAACCAGTGGCATCTACATCTGCAGAACGTGAAGAACCAGTGGCATCTACATCTGCAGAACGTGAAGAACCAGTGGCATCTACATCTGCAGAACGTGAAGAACCAGTGGCATCTACATCTGTAGAACAGGGGAGGAGACGAGAGGGAGGAGGAGGAGAGACAGAGAAGGGCGGGTGGCGAAGAGAAAGGAAGACAGCGCGCGAGTCTGTGACGTGGGTCGCTCTACGCGCAGCAAACGCACGGAGAGACACGGAGAGACACGGAGAGACACGAGAGACAAGGAGAGACACGAGAGACACGGAGAGACACGAGAGACACGGAGAGACACGGAGAGACACGGAGAGACACGAGAGACACGAGAGACAAGGAGAGACACGAGAGACACGAGAGACACGAGAGACACAGAACGGCCTTGAGGGTTTTATTTGAATTCTTGGTCCTTCCGGTGAAGTCACGTAAATAGAAAATAAA
Source organism: Lethenteron camtschaticum (assembly GCA_018977245.1). Taxonomy (NCBI): domain Eukaryota; kingdom Metazoa; phylum Chordata; class Hyperoartia; order Petromyzontiformes; family Petromyzontidae; genus Lethenteron; species Lethenteron camtschaticum. The sequence goes on along the minus strand of WFAB01002704.1, from coordinate 13,573 downwards.
AATAACACAACAAAAATTTAATTTCGATTTGAACCATTACCTTGAGGCAAGTTTTCGCCGTGTTGAAATCTCGGCAAAAAAAAATGTTTTAATATCATCATCAGTCTGGTTCGATTTAAAGCTTTCGTGACTGCAGGGATTCATCTTCTTGGTTCTTTCAGTAAAGTCACGTAGAAGGGAAATAATAAAATAAGAAAAATAAAACATAATAAAATAATTCTCACGACGTTTCGGCCACAACGCAAGCAGCTGTCCTCAGGTGAAGAACAGGTCTGTCGGGGAGACAGCGTCTGAATGAAACAGCACACGTGCTTGGAGCATATATATAAGCTGGGCGCCTTGACAAAAGAATTTGCATATCAAGAGGCATTTAGCATATTTATGGGAAATGCAGGTATGTGATTAGTACTACTTATGCCCGTGCATTATGCAGGATTAGCATTCAGACGCTGTCTCCCCTACGTGGTGACTTTACCGAAAAACCTAAGAGTATGAATCCTTGCAGTCGCGAAAGCTTCGAATCTAAAACAAAAACCTTGTTGGCCGAGGCGACGGCGTCATTGCGTGCGACGCCGACAGGCTTTGCCCGAGGCAAGGCCGGAGAAACTTCCAGACCTCAAGAGGCAAATACAGCCCCCCTCCTCCCCCCTTCTCTATTCAATGCGGGTCCCCCCACCCCCCCCCACCCCCCTCAGTTTGACACGAAACTCCACAGCGACACGGCAAGTCTCCGCGCCGTTATCTTGCGGAACGTGGCACCGTTCGGCTCGTAAACAAGTATAACCCGTAAAAACTAAGTTTTTCACTACAAATCCTTTATATGTGTGGCATCGGGGCGGCTAGAGTCCTCTCGTCCTCTGGTTTGAGACGGCTGCCACCTATGGGTCAGATGATTGTCTGGCAAAATTAAATAATTGGTCATTAAATATAAAAAAAACAAATTTTCCCTAAACAGTGAAAAATTTATGAAATTTTTTTTCTCACGAAAATGCATTGTCACGCACAACGAGTCTGTGTAGCAAAATGTCAGCTCGATTGGATCACGGGAAGTGGGTTAAAAAACGACCGAAAGATTTGCACGGTCCTAAGCAAGCAAGCAAGCGAACTTAATATAAATGATTTAAACAAGTATAACCCGTAAAAACAAAGTTTTTCACTATAAATCCTTTATATGCGTGGCATCGGGGCGGCTAGAGTCCTCTCGTCCTCTGGCTTGAGATGGCTGCCACCTATGGGTCAGATGATTGTCTGCCAGTATTAAGCAATTGGTAATTAAATATTTAATTTGTTTTCCCTAAACAGTGTAAAATTTTGGAAAAAAATTTTCACGAACATTAAATGTCTCGCACAACGAGTCTGTGTAGCAAAATGTCAGCTCGATTGTGTCACGGAAAGTGGGTTAAAAAACGACCGAAAGATTTGCACGGTCCTAAGCAAGCAAGCAAACTTAACATAAATGATTTAAATAAGTATAACCCGTAAAAACAAAGTTTTTCACTCTAAATCCTTTATATGAGTGGCGGCTAGAGTCCTCTCGTCCTCTGGCTTGAGACGGCTGCCACCTATGGGTCAGATGATTGTCTGCCACCATTAAGCAATTGGTAATTAAATATAATATTTTTGTCCTAAAAAGTGTAAAATTTTTGAAAAAATTTTCACGAACATTAATTGTCACGCACAACGAGTCTGTGTCACAAAATGTCAGCTCGATTGGATCACGGGAAGTGGGTTAAAAAACGACCGAAAGATTTGCACGGTTGTAAGCGCGCAAGTAAGCAAGCAAGCGAACTTAATATAAAGAATTTAAAAAAAAACGTCTCGCTGACAAACCGACAGACTTCTGCAAGACGAACTCGCTCGTGAGTAGAGTGAGTCCCTGCGACAAGCCGATTCGTGACTCGCGAAGGCAGGAAACCCCCCCTCGCCGTGCCCCGCCCACCCCAGCATGCCACGCCCCGCTCGTAGAACTCGCGATCGCCGCGAGGTCAAAATGCGCAAAAAAAACCTGAAAAAGCAAAAAACGGCGGATTTTAAAGATTTGATTCTCTAATCCGAACCCCCGACAACTGAACAAACCTTTTTTGCCCGGCTCGCTCGCTCGCTCGCTCACCCCGCCGCCGATTTCACCGTCAGCCGATCGCGCGTCGGGGTGGAGGGCGGGGCGAGAGAGGCACGCGCGGTACATGCGCTACCGGAGCTACGCGTTTAAACATTTTAAATCGTGATCGCACATCTATCCGGAACCACCACCCACCCCACCCCACCGCTACCCACGCTCTCTCTCCGGAGTACCATTTACCGTAGATTTGAAGCTTTCGTGACTGCAAGGATTCATATTCTTAGGTTTTTTCGGTAAAGTCACCGTGTAGGTAAAACATCAAAATTAATAAAAATAAAAAAAAATAAAAAATAAATCACGGTCCCACCTGATGACGGAGACTCGTGTTGCCTCCGAAACGTCGTGATTTTTGTTTTATTTTATTTATTTTTATTAATTTTGATGTTTTACCTACACGGTGACTTTACCGAAAAAACCTAAGAATACCATTTACCGATTCGCGCCAATAACATTTATTGCACTAGGGGGTGTGAGTGGGGGGGAGCGCTACATTCTCTACGATGAAAAGCATCGTAAAAAAAAAGTGTATACGTACAACTATTCTCTAATACAATCGAGCCTCAAGGGATCAGACGGCCCCCAACCATCATGGGACCTCCTTTGCCAGTGTAGTAAGTATATATGGAGGCTTGACGACAGGATCGGAGGCACACTTATTTATTACACCAACACAGTTGTACAGGTCACTTGGCTACAGGGATTTCTCGACAGCTAACCCCTCTAACCTATACCAACTCCTCCACTACAGGACTAGGGGAGGCTATCTGTCCCAGCTTGGTTAAGCTGGGATCCCGGCTCCCTGAGTCACCAGACCAGCTTCGTCTGGGCTCTCGGGGCCACGCCACCGGCTTGCCCTGGTCGGCCCTTAGAAGGACAGCGAGCCAGGGGAGCTCCGGGGCCTATACTAGCAGGTCTTCGTTCTTCTCTGGTTAAAGCTGAGTCCCGACTCCCGAGCCTTTCGGCTCATCACCTTTTATAGGACTTGCCCCCAAGGGGGGGGCCCGTGGGGGATGTACATGCGGACGTCGGTGCGAGCGCCACCCCTGTGTACGGCCGTAACCCCGCCCTTTGTGTTTGTTGGCCATCCGTGGCCATGCATAATCACACGACACCTTTCGTAGCCATGCGCAATTACACCTCTACATCACCCCCCCCTGTACAGCTCGCAGCCGTCCCTGGCTGCAAAAAAAATCTGAATAAAGGTGTATCCCTCACAAACCCCCGTGTGTGTGCCTCGCGTAAATTATTTCTAACAAGAACAAGAGAACCTTAACAGAACAACAAGAGGAAGACAGAGAGAGAGAGAGAGGAAAAAAAAATATCCCGACGCGCCCTCCCTGAATAAGCACCCCAAAACCAACATATATATACACTCCGGACGCCACCCCTCCCATTGTCCGCAAGGCCCCCAACGGCCGACCTCACAACACCCTTTCCATTGTCCGCAAGGCCCCCAACGGCCGACCTCACAACACCCTCTCCATTGTCCGCAAGGCCCCCCAACGGCCGACCTCACAACAGTCTGCGCGTTTTGGCGCGCGTTCTCGCGGCGGGCCCGTCACAAGGGCCCGTCCTGGCACGCTCAGTGAAGGTTGTTGACGGTCCGGGTGCCAGATAGTCAGGCGTCGCTGCCGAGTGACCCCCGACCCCACCGGGAGGGGTTGGTGGGCGTGGGCCCGTCACTCCTGTTTCACCTGGGGACGGAACAGTTGGCGTCAGGTTAGGCGAGTGCAGCGACGACGGGGAGTCGGCGACACCCTCACACGTTTGGCCATGCGTGTGTGTGTGTGAACCACGGGGCGGCGCGACAAATGGTTTTAACCTTGAGGGGTGCACATACCACCGGCGCCTCCCCCATTTGACGCGAACACATTGCGGCCGCAAAACCTGCACGACCTCCACTGGCCCCCGCCACGGCCGTACCAATTTCGACGAGGTTGCCAGCGGCACCTGAGGACAGTGCAACCACGCCCTGTCCCCTGGTTCCCATTTGACCACCTGCATCCGCCCCAACCGAAGCCTCTCGTTCGCCTTCTGGCGGAGTTCAGAATTTTGCACGGCCGCTTCCCGCGCCTCAGACAATTGAGCGATGTTAAATTTAACGTGTTCGGACAAATTAGACTTCGCCGGGAGCGCCGAGAGCTTCAGCTGGGTCGCCACAGGGGGGTTAACTTCGCGCCCATACATTAAAAAGAAAGGGGAAAATCCGGTGGCCGCATGAGGAGCCATTCTGTAGGCCTGCAACACACCGGCTATGCGGAGGTCCCAATCCGTCTGGGATACCGACACCTGCTGGGACAGCATGGACGTGATGGTCCGATGCAGCCGTTCCACCATCCCGTCAGTTTGTGGGTGATACGGAGAGGTCCGAACCTTCTCCGTACCCAAGAGGTCGCACACCTCACGTAGGAGTTTACCAGAAAAATTCCTACCCTGGTCAGTAAGCAGCCGTTCCGGAGCACCCTTGTCGAGGACATAGCCCTGGACAAAGGCCTCCGCGATGGCTGCTGCCGACTGGTTCGCCAGGGGCCAGGCCATAGGCCATCTCGTGAAGTATTCAACCCCCATTAGTAAATACCTATTGCCCCTGGGCGTAGCGGGAAATGGGCCAAGTATGTCCAGAGCGACGAGCTCGTTAACCCGGGAAACTTTTATGGACTGCAGCGGAGGGTTGGACCCCCTAGCAGGTGGCTTCCTCTGCGCGCATTGCGTGCATGACCCCAAGAGATCCCCCATGTCCTTTTCCATGCCCGGCCAGAAGAAATCTAGCTGGAGCGTGGCAAAGGTCTTATGAACCCCCAAGTGCAGAAGCCGCTCATGAACAGCCCATACCACCTTACCCCTTAAAGCAGCAGGCACCACGAGCCGCTGGCGCCGGGTTTACCATCCCAGTGCATTAAAAGTCCCTGGAACAACCCCCACGAGTCAACGTTTTCCACCCCCTGGCCAACCCCCCCGGCGCGACGGCGCAGAGCGAGGAGGGAGGTGTCCTCCATTTGGAGGCGACCCCATTCCGCGACCGACAACCCCAGCAACGAATCCCTCCCTTCTTGCTCAATAGGACCCGAAACCGAAGGTGCATCGGCAGCGGCCACGAGGACCGACTCGGTGGTGACGTTCGGAGGCCTACAACGCCCCGAACCCAAGAGGCACGCGCACTCTGAAGTGGGTGGCAATCGCGACAGGGCGTCAGCGTTCGTGTGGCGGAGACCCTTACGATATGTGGTACAAAGTCATAGTCTTGGAGAATCTCCAACCATCGAGACAACTGGCCCGATGGTTGTTGAACCCGCAGGGCGTATTGTAGGGCCGCATGATCTGTACGGACAGTGAACCGCCGACCGTACAGATACGGGCGGTACTGCTGAATGAAATAAACAATCGCCAATAATTCCCGACGGGTAACGCAGTACCGCTGTTCGGCTGGAGACAGTACCCGACTACCGTAAGCCACCACATGCTCTACGCCCCCAACGAGCTGGGACAGCACGCCCCCGATGCCCGTGTTACTTGCATCTGTATCGAGCAAGAAGGGTTGTGAAAAATCCGGGTAATTCAACGGCGGAGCTCCCACCAAAGCATTTCTGAGGGCGCGAAAAGCAGCCTCCTCCTCCGGCCCCCAATGAAACCTGACCCCTTGGACGTCAAGGCATGCAATGGTTTCGCAATCGTAGCGAAGTCAGCCACAAATCGCCGATAATACGACGCGAACCCAATGAAACTCCTGACCTCTCCCACAGAGGTGGGAGTCGGCCAGGAGCTGACGCATTCCGTTTTGGCGGGATCAGTGGATATCCCCGAGCGCCCAACAATGTGACCCAAATATCGCACCGATTCGCGGAGTAAATGGCACTTCTGTGGTTTAAATTTCAAATTGGCAGCCCGCATTTTGAGAAAAACAGCACACAACCTCTGGAGGTGTTCCTCGAAGGATTTGCTAAAGACGATGACATCGTCTAAGTAAATCAAACACGAATCCCATTGCAAACCTGCCAAGACCAATTCCATTAACCGCTGAAAAGTTGCCGGCGCAGAATGTAAACCCATCGGCAAGCGGTTAAATTGGAAGAGGCCCTGCGGTGTACGAAAAGCAGTCTTAGGTTTCGATTCGTCATCCAGAGGAAGCTGCCAGAATCCAGATAGCAAATCAAGGGTGGAAAAGAATCGCGCACCGGCCAAGGCGTCGAGCGACTCATCCATCCGAGGAAGCGGGTACGCATCTGCCACAGAGATTTTGTTGAGACGCCGAAAGTCAACACAAAATCTCAGTGAGCCGTCGTGTTTTTTCACCAAAACGATCGGCGCGCCCCACGGGCTGTTGGAAGGGGAAATGATATCGGCGGCTAGCATGTCATCAACAGCCGATTTGACATGATCCTTTTCGGCGGGACTCAACCGAAAGGGATTTTGGCGGATTGGCGCGCTGTCACCCGTGTCAATATGGTGTCGCAGCAATTTTGTACAACCAATATCAAATTTGTGTTGACTAAAAACGTCAGCAAATTCGCTCAGGAGAACTCGCAGCTGCGCGCGCTGCGAGTCAGACAGGTCCACTGAACCCGCGCAAAGCGCATCCAGCCATCCGTCATCACAGTCCGAATGCGGTCGCGACGGAGGATCGGTGGATACCTGACCCACGAGTGGTTCCTCATAGGGCACCGGCGTTGCGTGTGCAAGCACGGTCCCTTGAGGAACCACGGCCGTTCGCGATCCCACATTAAGGACTGCAATGAAGGGGTCCCCATCCCCTCTCACCATAGTCTGAGCCGCGAGCAAATCGGGTCCATTGACCCCGGCCCGAGATGGACCCAACAAGACCCCCCGATCCGCAACCCCTGCATCAAACGGCCGACGCAACCTAAGAGGGACGAGCATCTGAGCCCCCGGAGGCACGCGCACAGTTTTTGTGACGAGCGCCTGCACGGTGGCAAACGCCCGACGCTCCGTGGTGGGGGAAGACAGAAATGTAACGCGTCGGCCCGATGGGAGCTCAATGCACCCTTGGTCAATAAGGATACGGATGGGCATTTTGGCCAGAAAATCCGTCCCCAACAGGCACGGAACCGCGAGTGAGGAGGAAACCAAAACAGGGCCGGATAATTTAATGTCCCCAATGCAGATAGTGGCGCGGATTTGGCCAATAATGCCCAGAGAGCCCCCGTTAGCGGCATAGCACGGCACGTCAACAGGGAGCAAGGGACGACTTTGAACGGGAAGGATGTTATAAATTAAATCAGATATAATGGTCGCCGATGCCCCTGTGTCAATTAAAATCCGCACCTCTACCCCATCAATGTGACCGACCACGACCGATGATCCCGCCGACGCAGCAACGACACGATGGGCGAGCTCCGACCACTGACCCGGTTGGAGCGCTCGCCGCATTACCGAACAATCGCGCGCGACGGACGGGGAATTTGGAGCCCTGTTTAGTTGAGCGCGTGAGTGTGTGTCGGATGTGTGCGTGGGCCAAACGTGTGAGGTGCCGCGACTCGCCGTATTTCTCTGCTGGAGCTTGGGAGGAGACGGCGTGGCGTCCTGACGAGGTGTCGCCCCGCGCTGACGGGGAGCCCGGCATCCTGACGCAACGTGGCCTTGCAGGCCACAGTTGTAGCAGCGTGTGAGCGCCCCAGATGACCTGGGCTGCTCCTGGCGGCTCGGTCCATTCCGAGCCTGCGGTGCCGCCGATCTCCATTCCCCTCGCCGCTCCACCCCGCAGACCTCCTCCGATGGGAGGGCGGTGGTCGCCATGGCATGGCCGGCCGCCCCCTTTGCCGCCTTCCGACGCAGAGACCGCAAGCCCCCGTGGATGTGGCGCGCAACCAGCAGGGACGACATCTCCGCGTCGTCCTGAGCCAGGACGTTGACGTCCAGCTCATCAGCGAGTAGCAGCAGCTTCTCAGCCACCATGGCATCCACTCCTTCCTCATCCATCCTTGGGAAAGCAGCCTTCGCCAGAGCCAGGAGAGCCGTCCGGAAGGCCAGGGGTGACTCGTTGGCGCCCCGACTCCGATCGTGGAACAGCTGCCTGCAGTCCGAAGGCGGCCCATAGACGGCTGACAGCAGCTGCAACGCCAGGTGTAGAGTGGCGCGCTTTTCCCTCGGCGCCGAGGTGAGGGTAGCCAGGGCGTCGTTGTCCAGCATCGCTGGCAGCGCGCGTAGAGCCTCGGCGTCCGACCAGTTCGCCATCTCTTGATGAGCGATGAACCGCCTCTTGAAGCCGCCCCAGTCTCCGTCAGCGCCGACAAATTCTTTAAGAGGCGGCAGACGCTGTTGTAAGGCGGCGTCCGTGGCCGCAGAACGCTCTCCGTCGCTCCCCGCCGATGATACAGTGTGGGCGGGCCGTGCACATGGCATCGCCGGTCGCTCTGATGTTGACGCGCCGGCCGGCGTTGATGATGTCACGGCTTGTGCTTGGCGCTCAGCAGACACGTGACGCGGGCCGGCCCCGCCCTCCGCTCGTACTGTAGAGATGGCGGGAAATTTGACCGCGAGCCGCGTCGGGGTGGCGGGAAACGTCGCCCCGCGCCGGCTGCCGTCGTCGACCCGCGCTGCTCCTCCAGCCCCCAGCCGCGTGATCTCCTCCAACGCGGCGGCCGCGGCGTAGAGCAGGTCCGCCAGGCGGGAGTGGGCCAGCCGGAGTCCTTCGGCCGACGCATCCCCCTCCTCCCGTCGTGCGGCGCGGGCGCACTCGGCCCCGGCTGCTCCGACTCGACCCGGCCACACTGGTGGAGACTCGGCCGCGGCGTCTTCCATCTCCGACTCCCTGGTACGTGTCGTCCCTCGTGTGTCCATCGTTGGACGTTTACTTCTGACCCCAGATGTAGTAAGTATATATGGAGGCTTGACGACAGGATCGGAGGCACACTTATTTATTACACCAACACAGTTGTACAGGTCACTTGGCTACAGGGATTTCTCGACAGCTAACCCCTCTAACCTATACCAACTCCTCCACTACAGGACTAGGGGAGGCTATCTGTCCCAGCTTGGTTAAGCTGGGATCCCGGCTCCCTGAGTCACCAGACCAGCTTCGTCTGGGCTCTCGGGGCCACGCCACCGGCTTGCCCTGGTCGGCCCTTAGAAGGACAGCGAGCCAGGGGAGCTCCGGGGCCTATACTAGCAGGTCTTCGTTCTTCTCTGGTTAAAGCTGAGTCCCGACTCCCGAGCCTTTCGGCTCATCACCTTTTATAGGACTTGCCCCCAAGGGGGGGCCCGTGGGGGATGTACATGCGGACGTCGGTGCGAGCGCCACCCCTGTGTACGGCCGTAACCCCGCCCTTTGTGTTTGTTGGCCATCCGTGGCCATGCATAATCACACGACACCTTTCGTAGCCATGCGCAATTACACCTCTACACCAGTACCGAAATATACCAATAGGGTTTTTCCCCTTTTTTGCAAACAAAAACACAATACTCTGCTAATTTATTACCAGAGTATTGTGTTTTCTTAGGTTTTTTCGGTAAAGTCACCGTGTAGGTAAAACATCAAAATTAATAAAAATAAAATAAAACAAAAATCACGGTCCTACCTGATGACGGAGACTTGTGTTGCCTCCGAAACGTCGTGATTTTTGTTTTATTTTATTTATTTTCATTAATTGTGATGTTTTACCTACACGGTGACTTTACCGAACAAACCTAAGAATACCATTTACCGATTCGCGCCAATAACATTTATTGCACTAGGGGGTGGCGGGAGCAGGGGGAGGGAGCGCTACATTCTCTACGATGAAAAGCATCGTAAAAAAAAAGTGTATACGTACAACTATTCTCAAATACAATCGAGCCTCAAGGGATCAGACGGCCCCCTGCCGACCAATCGCGGTCTCTCGCTCGCCCCCCCCCCGCCCCCCCCCCTCCACCAAGGGGCCGCTGCTACGAGACGGGGCGTCTAGCGCGAGAAAGCAACGAGCGCAACTCCATTCTGTCTCCGCATAGAAAAACAAACTTTGTCCAATGCCTACGCGTCTTCTTTCACGCGACAATTTTACTAAAGTTCAGCTCGCGCGAGAACTACGCGTTTGTTAAACACGTGGTGGCGGCGGCGGTGATGACGACGCAGGCGGTAATCTCCAGCGACACGTCGTACGTATAATACGTACGACGTACGTATTATACGTACGTTTGCTGACAGACCAACTCAAATGGCGTGCGCACGTGTGTGGAGTTTCTTTCGCACCGCACGTAGTCGGCCGTGCTCATCGGACGATGCGTTGGAAGGACAACAAACCAAACACAAGAATCACTTCTAGAGAAATTAGTTCTCAATCGTGACCTTACCGAAAGAACCAAAGAGTACGGATCCTTGCAGTCACGAAAACTTCTAGCTCCAGTGGCTTCCTAATATCGGGCGCACGAGACGGGGAAGTGGCGATCGGGCAATGCCGACGGAACCGCGCCGGATTCGCCCCGAGGCCCGAGCCCTGCCGCCGCCGCTGCCTTGCGAGCGGCGCTCTCACACGCCGCTCTCCTCCATCGCACGGCCGTCCGCTCGCTCGTAGGGCGGCCTGCCCGGGGGGGCGCCCCTCGGCCTGCCCGGGGCGCCCCTCGGCCCGCCGGGGCCCGTCGGCCCGCCCGGGGCCGGGCGTCGCAGCGCCGCCAGGAGGCCGTCGGAGGGCGTCGCCGCCGAGCCGATGGAGGTGCGGGTGCTGGGCGGGTCGTGGGTCGCGGGCGGGCGGCTCGTCGACGCGGGGGGGCAGTCGTCCATCCTGCGGTGGGAGGCGAGAGAGCGGAGGGAGGCGAGGGAGGTGAGGGAGGGAGGGAGGGAGGCGAGGGAGGGAGGGAGGGAGAGAGCTGCGTTCACCCAGAGCTCCGGCCTTTACCTCTAAAATCTTTATTTTTCTCACCCTTTTTTCGGGATTTCTTTTCACCAACAGTAAGTGTCTTGCTTTATACACATTTGTGATCAGTTTGTTTGTTAATTTAGACTTCCTTTCTCTTTCTTACTTTGTTCTTTTGTGTTGTTTTCACTGTTCAGTGCGCGGCTGCGCTCACTGCAGTGTAAAGGTGTGTTTGTTTTCTCCGCACAATCCTCCACTTTTATTTTGATAGTTGATTTCATAATCACGCTTTTCTCTTTCTTTTCGATCTTGAGTTCCTTTAGTAATCTTTGAGTTTTGTGATTCTTTTTCGTGTGTTTCGTGTCTTTTTTCGTTCCTTTGTCTGGTGTGCTCCCACGTGTTTCACACCCGTGTTCGCACTGTACCACACCGGCCGGTGTGGGTGCAGGGCAAACATCCCCTTTAGAATCCCCTCTTGTTTTGTGCTGTGAGCGTGTTTACATTATTTTATTTTTATTGGTGTGCTTTTTTCCCTACGTTTTCGTTTTTTTCCCCCCTCTTGTAAAAAAAAAAACCAAGGACTTCAAATAATTGTACTCTCTCCAGGGGAGCTTTGGGTGGGCAGAAGTAACAATAATTAGCAGAAGGTGGTCATAACACAGATTTGACCATCTTTATATAAAAAAAATTACGTTTCTTGGTTTTTTTTGGTAATTTTTTCCTGACTTTAGAAAGTAGAGAGGTTTGCTTTCGTAGTTGTGTGTGACATCTCACACACGTGAAGATGTCCACCCGACCCGCAACAACGTATGCGAAAGCTACCGCACCTACGCAAGGCCCGTCTCTGGGGTCTGCAAGGTGCCTGCAGCAGCACCCGGAGCCTCCACGGGAGGCTGGGATCCGCTGCCCGGCTTCTCACGATGTTCCAATTGAAGTTTACGTGGATGCGCTGCGCGCTATCGTGCCAGGGGGCTCGATAAGGTACGCCTCCAAGGTGAGCGGAAGAGTGGTTTTCTTCATGGAGTCTGAAAAGGTGGCAAATGCCGCCATGGAGAAGGGGCTGACGGTTGGCGATTGGCACCTTACCTTGGAGCCAATGTCATCACCATCGGTACGCGTGATCGTATCCAACGTCCCCCCCTACATTCCCGATAAAGACATCCAAGATTACCTGGCTAAGTTGGGCACGCTGACTTCCAACCTTCAGCGTGTGCCTCTGGGCCTCAAAAATCCTGCCTTGAGGCATGTCTTGTCTTTTAGAAGGCAGGTCTACATGCTGGTGCCCAATGGGCAGCTTGAAGAGGGCTCCTTTGTGGTCATGAATGGAGGAAGGGCCCATAGGCTGTTTTACTGCAAGGACGTGCTAAAATGCAATCTTTGCAAAGCTGAGGGGCATATTAAAAAACACTGCCCGATGACAGAAAATGCCCAATCTAACGGCGAGACAACGGTGGAAAAGGGTGATGAGGAAGCACACCCAACAAGTGACTCAGGAGAGGGTCCCTCACCACGGAGATCACACGAGGTGGCGGTAGACCCCGCTCCAACCCCAGCTACTGCCATGGAGACCGAGGCTCAGCCAGCCACCCAGCCGTCATCGACAGTCGGACCTCTGAAGAGGAAATTTACGGAGGACTCGGCTTCATTATCTCCAGAGACCAGTGAGGATGAGGTCAGTCCCTTTAAAGATCTCCCAGAGTTGGAGTCGGACATCGCACCGACGCCTGGGGGAGATGCGGAGAGCACTGGTGGCAAAGACGGGGTCTTCGCCATCCCAGATGCCCCTAGAAGTGGGACACACAGAGGGAAGAAGCCCCGTGCAAGAACCAAGCTCAAGCGCAAGACGCCTGAAGAAAATCTGGAGCCTGAGATGGAAGCGGGGGAAACCTCAATCTGTGAAGTGGCGAAGAACACAAGTGAAGAGGGTCGCACTTCAGACCTCGACGACGCGCCCAGCGAGGGGGCCGAGGGCTCCCAGGAAACGCGAGCAGCCAAGAGCACGGAGGAGCCCACACAGGACCCCACTGACCAAATTGTGGGTGACCAAGACAAGGACAAAGGAAGGCCGTCAATTGAGGGGCAAGCGGCATCGCCCGATAAAACATTGACGGAGGACACCACGGTGACTGAAAATCCTCAAAGCCTGGGGGCTGAAGGGGGAAGCCAAGAAGAGGAGTTGGAAGAAACCCTCAGCACAGGAAGTGGGGTGAGCCTGACATCGGCAGAGCTGACCGAAGGGGCACCAATATTTTCGCAGTCAGAGCTATGGGACTTTCTAGAGCCGGTCATGAGCACACTGCCCAGGTATGGGAAATTCTCCACTCTCTCCACTCTCTCCACAACTGCCCCATCACGGATTAGGAGTTGTGGGGGTGGAGTGTCCGATGGTACAAAATACCCAGGCAGGTGCTTAGTTTTGGTGGGGCTGATGGTAAGGCCCCACCTCTTAGTGGCACGCTCCAGTCTCAGCAGCAACGTCTCCAACTCCTCTTCTGAATGAGCAGCTATTACCAAATCACCGGCATACATAACGTGGTTGACCGATAGGGAGCCATCCCTTGACCGCACTCGGGCATCGATCAACCTCCCATTATATCCGTACCAAATGGAAATTCTCCCGGTACAGCTATTGAAGGCTTCACGAACTACGGGGCCAAAATAGATGTTAAAT
>WFAB01002703.1:10000-28989 GCA_018977245.1 Lethenteron camtschaticum | reverse complement strand
AGTGTGAGTGAGTGTGAGTGAGTGAGAGAAAATGAGTGGGTGAGTGAGCGTGTGAGTGGGTGAGTGAGAGTGAGTGAGTGAGTGTGTGAGTGAGTGTGAGTGAGGGTGAGTGAGTGAGTGAGAGTGAGAGGAAATGAGTGGGCGAGTGAGTGAAAGTGAGTGAGTGTGTGAGTGACCAAGTGAGTGACTGAGTGAGTGAGTGAAAGTGTGAGTGAGTGGGTAAGTGAGTGTGAGTGAGAGTAAATGAGTGGGTGAGTGAGCGTGTGAGTGACCGAGTGAGTGAGTGGGTGAGTGAGAGTGAGTGGGTGGGTGAGTGATTGTGAGTGGGTGAGTGGGTGAGTGAGTGAGTGAGTGTGAGTGAGAGAAAATGAGTGGGCGAGTGAGTGGGTGAGTGACCGAGTGAGTGGGTGAGGGAGAGGGTGAGTGAGTGGGTGAGTGAGTAGGTGAGTGAGAGTGAGTGAGTAGGTGAATGAGTAGGTGAGTGAGTGAGTAGGTGAGTGAGAGGGTGACTGTGTGAGTGAGTAGGTGAGCGAGTAGGTGAGTGAGAGGGTGAGTGAGTAGGTTAGTGAGTAGGTGAGTGAGAGGGTGAGTGAGTAGGTGAGTGAGTAGGTGAGTGAGTAGGTGAGTAAGTAGGTGAGTGAGTGAGTAGGTGAGTGAGTAGATGAGTGAGTAGGTGAGTGAGTGTGTGAGTGAGTGAGTAGGTGAGTGTGTGAGCGAGTAGGTGAGTGAGTAGGTGAGTGAGAAGGTGAGTGAGTAGGTGAGTGTGTAGGTGAGTGAGTAGGTGAGTGAGTAGGTGAGTGAGTGTGTGAGTAGGTGAGTAGGTGAGTGTGTGAGCGAGTAGGTGAGTGAGTGTGTGAGCGAGTAGGTGAGTGAGTGAGTAGGTGAGTGAGTAGGTGAGTAGGTGAGTGAGTGTGTGAGTGAGTAGGTGAGTGAGTAGGTGAGTGAGTAGGTGAGTAGGTGAGTGTGTGAGTGAGTAGTGAGTGAGTAGGTGAGTGAGTAGGTGAGTAGGTGAGTGAGTGTGTGAGCGACTAGGTGAGTGAGTAGGTGAGTGTGTGAGTGAGTGAGTAGGTGAGTGAGTAGGTGAGTGAGTAGGTGAGTAGATGAGTGAGTAGGTGAGTGAGTAGGTGAGTGAGCGAGTAGGTGAGTGAGTAGGTGAGTGAGTAGGTGAGTGAGTAGATGAGTGAGTGAGTAGGTGAGTGAGCGAGTAGGTGAGTGAGTAGGTGAGTGAGTAGGTGAGTGAGTAGGTGAGCGAGTAGGTGAGTGAGCAGGTGAGTGTGTGAGTGAGTAGGTGAGTGAGTGTGTGAGTGAGTAGGTGAGTGAGTAGGTGAGTGAGTGAGTAGGTGAGTGAGTAGGTGAGTAGGTGAGTAAGTAGGTGAGTGAGTAGGTGAGTGAGTGAGTAGGTGAGTGAGTAGGTGAGTGAGTAGGTGAGTGAGTGGGTGAGTGAGTAGGTGAGTAGGTGAGTGAGTGTGTGAGCGAGTAGGTGAGCGAGTAGGTGAGTGAGTAGGTGAGTAGGTGCGTAGGTGAGTAGGTGAGTGAGTAGGTGAGTGAGTGTGTGAGTGAGTAGGTGAGTGTGTGAGTGAGTAGTTGAGTGAGTAGGTGAGTGAGTAAGTAGGTGAGTGAGTAGGTGAGTGAGTAGGTGAGTGAGTAGGTAAGTGAGTGAGTGAGTAGGTGAGTGAGTGTGTGAGTGAGTAGGTGAGTGAGTAGGTGAGTAGGTGAGTAGGTAAGTGTGTGAGCGAGTAGGTGAGTGAGTAGTTGAGTGAGTAGGTGAGTGAGTAAGTAGGTGAGTGAGTAGGTGAGTGAGTAGGTGAGTGAGTAGGTGAGTGAGTGAGTGTGTGAGTGAGTGAGTAGGTGAGTGAGTAGGTAAGTGAGTAGGTGAGTGAGTAGGTGAGTGAGTAGGTGAGTGAGTAGTAGGTGAGTGAGTAGGTGAGTGAGTAGGTGAGTGAGTAGGTGAGTGAGTGAGTGAGTAGGTGAGTGTGTGAGTGAGTGAGTAGGTGAGTGAGTAGGTGAGTGAGTAGGTAAGTGAGTAGGTGAGTGATTAGGTGATTGAGTAGGTGAGTGAGTGAGTAGGTGAGTGAGTAGGTGAGCGAGTAGGTGAGTGAGTAGGTGAGTGAGTAGGTGAGTGAGTAGGTGAGTAGGTGAGTGAGTAGGTGAGCGAGTAGGTGAGTGAGTAGGTGAGCGAGTAGGTGAGTGAGTAGGTGAGTGAGTAGGTGAGCGAGTAGGTGAGTGAGTAGGTGAGCGAGTAGGTGAGTGAGTAGGTGAGTGAGTAGGTGAGTAGGTGAGCGAGTGAGTGACTGAGCAGGTGTGTGAGTGTGTGAGTGAGTAGGTGAGTGAGTAGGTGAGTGAGTAGATGAGTGAGTAGGTGAGTGTGTGAGTGAGTGTGTGAGTGAGAAGGTGAGTAGGTGAGTGAGTAGGTGAGTAGGTGAGCGAGTGAGTGACTGAGCAGGTGAGTAGGTTAGTGAGTGTGTGAGCGAGTAGGTGAGTGAGTAGGTGAGTGAGTAGGTGAGTAGGTGCGTAGGTGAGTAGGTGAGTGAGTAGGTGAGTGAGTGTGTGAGTGAGTAGGTGAGTGTGTGAGTGAGTAGTTGAGTGAGTAGGTGAGTGAGTAAGTAGGTGAGTGAGTAGGTGAGTGAGTAGGTGAGTGAGTAGGTAAGTGAGTGAGTGAGTAGGTGAGTGAGTGTGTGAGTGAGTAGGTGAGTGAGTAGGTGAGTAGGTGAGTAGGTAAGTGAGTGGTGAGCGAGTAGGTGAGTGAGTAGTTGAGTGAGTAGGTGAGTGAGTAAGTAGGTGAGTGAGTAGGTGAGTGAGTAGGTGAGTGAGTAGGTGAGTGAGTAGGTGAGTGAGTGAGTGTGTGAGTGAGTGAGTAGGTGAGTGAGTAGGTAAGTGAGTAGGTGAGTGAGTAGGTGAGTGAGTAGGTGAGTGAGTAAGTAGGTGAGTGAGTAGGTGAGTGAGTAGGTGAGTGAGTGAGTAGGTGAGTGTGTGAGTGAGTGAGTAGGTGAGTGAGTAGGTAAGTGAGTAGGTGAGTGAGTAGGTGATTGAGTAGGTGAGTGAGTGAGTAGGTGAGTGAGTAGGTGAGCGAGTAGGTGAGTGAGTAGGTGAGTGAGTAGGTGAGTGAGTAGGTGAGTGAGTAGGTGAGTAGGTGAGTGAGTAGGTGAGCGAGTAGGTGAGTGAGTAGGTGAGCGAGTAGGTGAGTGAGTAGGTGAGTGAGTAGGTGAGCGAGTAGGTGAGTGAGTAGGTAAGCGAGTAGGTGAGTGAGTAGGTGAGTGAGTAGGTGAGTAGGTGAGCGAGTGAGTGACTGAGCAGGTGAGTGAGTGTGTGAGTGAGTAGGTGAGTGAGTAGGTGAGTGAGTAGGGGAGTGAGTAGGTGAGTGTGTGAGTGAGTGTGTGAGTGAGAAGGTGAGTAGGTGAGTGAGTGAGTGAGTAGGTGAGTGAGTAGGTGAGTGAGTAGGTGAGTGAGTAGGTGAGTGAGTGTGTGAGTGAGTAGGTGAGTGAGTAGGTGAGTGAGTAGGTGAGCGAGTAGGTGAGTGAGTAGGTGAGTGAGTAGGTGAGTGAGTAGGTGAGTGAGTGAGTGGGTGAGTGAGTAGGTGAGTGAGTAGGTGAGTGAGTGGTGGTGAGGAGTAGGTGAGTGAGTAGGTGAGTGAGTGAGTGAGTAGGTGAGTGTGTGAGCGAGTAGGTGAGTGTGTAGGTGAGTGAGTAGGTGAGTGAGTAGGTCAGTGTGTAGGTGAGTGAGTAGGTGAGTAGGTGAGTAGGTGAGTGTGTGAGCGAGTAGGTGAGTGAGTGTGTGAGCGAGTAGGTGAGTGAGTAGGTGAGTGAGTAGGTGTGTGAGCGAGTAGGTGAGTAGGTGAGTGAGTAGGTGAGCGAGTAGGTGAGTGAGTAGGTGAGTGTGTGAGTAGGTGAGTGTGTGAGCGAGTAGGTGAGTGAGTAGGTGAGTGAGTGTGTGAGCGAGTAGGTGAGTAGGTGAGTAGGTGCGTGAGTAGGTGAGTGAGTAGGTGAGTGAGTAGGTGAGTAGGTGAGTGAGTGTGTGAGCGAGTAGGTGAGTGTGTGAGCGAGTAGGTGAGTGAGTAGGTGAGTGAGTAGGTGAGTGAGTAGGTGAGTGAGTGAGTGAGTAGGTGAGTGAGTAGGTGAGTAGGTGAGTGAGTAGGTGAGTGAGTAGGTGAGTGAGTAGGTGAGTAGGTGAGCGAGTGAGTGACTGAGCAGGTGAGTGAGTGTGTGAGTGAGTAGGTGAGTGAGTAGGTGAGTGAGCAGATGAGTGAGTAGGTGAGTAGGTGAGCGAGTGAGTGACTGAGCAGGTGAGTGAGTAGGTGAGTGAGTAGGTGAGTGAGTAGGGGAGTGAGTAGGTGAGTGTGTGAGTGAGTGTGTGAGTGAGAAGGTGAGTAGGTGAGTAGGTGAGTGAGTGGTGAGTGGGTGAGTGAGTAGGTGAGTGAGTAGGTGAGTGAGTAGGTGAGTGAGTAGGTGAGTGAGTGTGTGAGTGAGTGTGTGAGTGAGTAGGTGAGTGAGTAGGTGAGTGAGTAGGTGAGTGAGTAGGTGAGTGAGTAGGTGAGTGAGTAGGTGAGCGAGTAGGTGAGCGAGTAGGTGAGCGAGTAGGTGAGCGAGTAGGTGAGTGAGTAGGTGAACGAGTAGGTGAGTGAGTAGGTGAGTGAGTAGGTGAGTGAGTAGGTGAGTGAGTGAGTGTGGAGGTGAGTAGGTGAGTGAGTGAGTAAGTAGGTGAGTGAGTGGGTGAGTGTGTAGGTGAGTGAGTAGGTGAGTGAGTAGGTGAGTGAGTGGGTGAGTGAGTAGGTGAGTGGGTGAGTGTGGAGGTGAGTGAGTAGGTGAGTGAGTAGGTGAGTGAGTAGGTGAGTGAGTAGGTGAGTGAGTAGGTGAGTGAGTAGGTGAGTGAGTAGGTGAGTAGGTGAGTGAGTAGGTGAGTGAGTAGGTGAGTGAGTAGGTGAGTGTATAACCGTTTGAATCCATTGCTCTGTGCTGCTCTGAGAGTTGCAAACGATCAACTGCATCGGCAGCTCGCCCTCGAACTCGCCCATCCACCCCTCTCCTCTCTCCTTTCACCATCTCCCCCCCCCCTCCCTCTACCCCCCCCCCCTCTCTCCCGGTCACCCGAGTGGCCAAGCTCTTGGCAGGAATGTCTCTCCTCAAAATTCTAAATTCTCACAGCATCATCCATCGCAGCCATGTCAGAGATCGGGCATAGGGATGGGGTGATTGAGTGAGTAGGTGAGTGAGTGGGTGAGTGGGTGAATGGGTGAGTGGGTGAGTGGGTGAGTGAGTGGGTGAGTGAGTAGGTGAGTGGGTGAGTGAGTGGGTGAGTGAGTGAGTGGATGCGTGGGGAAGTGAGTGGGTGAGTGAGTGGGTGGGTGAGTAGGTGAGTGAGTGGGTGGGTGAGTGAGTGGGTGGGTGAGTAGGTGAGTGAGTGGGTGGGTGAGTGAGTAGGTGGGTGAGTGAGTGGATGCGTGGGGAAGTGAGTGGGTGAGTGAGTGGGTGGGTGAGTAGGTGAGTGAGTGGGTGGGTGAGTGAGTGGGTGGGTGAGTAGGTGAGTCAGTGGGTGGGTGAGTGAGTAGGTGGGTGAGTGAGTGGATGTGTGGGGAAGTGAGTGGGTGAGTGAGTGGGTGGGTGAGTGAGTAGGTGAGTGAGTAGGTGAGTGAGTGAGTGAGTGAGAAGGTGAGTGAGTGGATGGGTGAGTGAGTGGGTGAGTGGGTGAGTGAGTGAGTGGGTGAGTGGGTGAGTGAGTGGATGGGTGAGTGAGAGTGAGTAGGTGAGTGGGTGAGTGAGTAGGTGAGTGAGTGGGTGAGTGAGTGGGTGGGTGAGTAGGTGAGTGAGTGGGTGGGTGAGTGGGTGGGTGAGTAGGTGAGTGAGTGAGTAGGTGAGTGGGTGGGTGAGTGAGTGGGTGAGTGGGTGGGGAAGTGAGTGCGTAGGTGAGTGAGTGGGTGAGTGAGTGAGTGAGTGGGTGAGCGAGTGAGAGTGGGTGAGTGAATGAGTGGGTGATTGAGTGAGAAGGTGAGTGAGTGGGTGAGTGAGTGGGTGATTGAGTGAGAAGGTGAGTGAGTGAGTGGGTGAGTGAGTGTGTAATCATCATCAGATACACTGTATATCCTTCAGCAGACTGTAGGGGCAAGTGCTGTTAGCGAGCACCTATTAAGGCTGGCACAATACACGAGGGGGTGGGTGGCCAGCACCACGCCCGACCGCCTTTGTCTCCCCAGTCGCGATGTTTACTCACCAGCCCAGCTACTCATTTGCGGTTGAGTCGACCTAGGGGAGGCCCAGGACCAGTTTAGATAATCGTCACACACGCAAACACACACACTCGCGCACACTAACACTCACACACACTCACACACACACACACGCACGCACACTCACACACACCTACTCACACACATACACTCACCCACACACTCACACACACTCACACACACTCACACACTCACCCA
Source organism: Lethenteron camtschaticum (assembly GCA_018977245.1). NCBI lineage: Eukaryota > Metazoa > Chordata > Hyperoartia > Petromyzontiformes > Petromyzontidae > Lethenteron > Lethenteron camtschaticum. Next base: position 22,574 of record WFAB01002703.1, on the reverse strand, counting down.
CACACTCACACACACTCACTCACACTCACACACACTCACACACTCACCCACACACTCACACACTCACACACACTCACTCACACTCACTCACACTCACTCACACACACTCACTCACACACACCCACTCACACACATACACTCACCCACACACTCACTCACACTCACACACACTCACACACTCACACACTCACACACTCACACACACTCACCCACACTCACTCACACTCACACACACTCACACACTCACCCACACACTCACACACACTCACTCACACTCACTCACACACGCACGCACACTCACACACACTCACATGCACTCACTTACACTCACACACACGCACTCACTCACACACTCACTCACACACACTGACTCACACTCACACGCACTCACACGCACACACTCACACACGCACACACTCACACACTCACACACTCACACACTCACACACTCACACACACACTCACACACTCACACACTCACACACTCACACTCACACACTCACACACTCACACACTCACACAAACACACTCACACACACACCACACACTCACACAAACTCACACACACTCACACACTCACACACACACACTCACACACACACTCACACACGCACACACACACATACGCACACACACTCACACACACACATACTCACACACACTCACACACACTCACACACTCACACACACTCACACACACACACACACACTCATACACACTCACACACTCACACAAACTCACACACTCACACACTCACACACTCACACACACTCACTCACTGACACACACACACACACACTCACACACTGACACACACACGCACACACACACTCACACACACTCACACACACACGCACTCACTCACACACTCACTCACACACACTGACTCACACTCACACGCACTCACACGCACACACTCACACACACTCACACACTCACACACACACTCACACACACACTCACACACTCACACACACACTCACACACACACTCAGCTGTCTGTGCTGGTAACTCTTAATCCCTGAAGAGCTATTTTAAAAGTTTAGGGGCTACACGATCACTCAACCACACTCCACCACTCCACCACACTCCACCACCAACACTCAACCATGCTCAACCACGCTCAACACACGCACACACATATACCAATGTATGTGGTCTATGCAAACATGACTCCTTGTTAAAAAGGTGTCAGTTTTGTTGCCAGATAGAAGGGTAAAAAAACAATTATCATATTTTTTACTGGCAAATGAGGTTCCAATTGTGGAAACACACAACTCTGATAATGTACGTGCACTGTCCTTGAAGTTGATTGGTCCACACCCGAGACAGCTTTCCTTAGAGCTTAGTCTCACATGGTGTTGGACCAGATGACGCCAAAAGGCGCACAACTCAAAGACAATGCACCATCAGAGTATGAGAGCTCGGGGTGAAGCATTTACACCATTGGAACCTCATTTGCCAGTAAAAAATATGATAATTGGTTTATTACCCTTCTATCTGGCAACAAAACTGACACCTTTTTTACAAGGAGTCATGTTTGCATAGACCACAATACCTGCAGTCGTAATGCAAACAAAAAACACAACTCTGATAATGTGTGTGCACTGTCCTTGAAGTTGATTGGTCCACACCCGAGACAGCTTTTCTCAGAGCCTAGTACCCGTACCCGGCCGGGTACGGGTACCCGTTCCCTACCCGTACCCGTACCCGTATCCTACCCGTACCCGTTCCCTACCCGTACCCGTACCCTACCCGTACCCGTTCCCTACCCGTACCCGTATCCTACCCGTACCCGTTCCCTACCCGTACCCTACCCGTACCCTACCCGTACCCTACCCGTACCCGTACCCTACCCGTACCCGTATCCTACCCGTACCCGTACCCTACCCGTACCCGTTCCCTACCCGTACCCGTACCCTACCCGTACCCTACCCGTACCCGTACCCTACCCGAAATGAGTGACAAACGGTGACTCACGGTCTACCCGTACATGTACCCGTACCCAGCCGCACCAAGGTCGCAATCAGGTACCCGATACCCGTACCCTACCCGTACCCTACCCGTACCCGGCCGGGTACGGGTAGGGTACGGGTATCGGGTACCTGATTGCGACCTCTAAGATGAAGCCATGTTGCAGGCGCGGGTGGGTTGATTCTAGGAACTTGAATTGTGAGAAGAGACAAGACGTTGGGAAATGAGTGACACACGGTGACTCACCAGTGACTCACGGCCTACCCGGCTACCCATACCCTACCCGTACCCTACCCCTACCCGTACCCGGCTGGGTACGGGTAGCCGGGTATCGGGTAGGGTACGGGTATCGGGTAGGGTGCGGGTATCGGGTAGGGTACGGGTATCAGGTAGGGTACGGGTATCGGGTAGGGTACGGGTATCGGGTAGGGTACGGGTATCGGGTAGGGTACGGGTATCGGGTAGGGTGCGGGTATCGGGTAGGGTACGGGTATCGGGTAGGGTATCGGGTATCGAGTAGGGTACGGGTATCGGGTAGGGTATCGGGTAGGGTACGGGTATCGGGTAGGGTACGGGTATCGGGTAGGGTACGGGTATCGGTAGGGTACGGGTATCGGGTAGGGTATCGGGTAGGGTACGGGTATCGGGTAGGGTACGAGTATCGGGTAGGGTGCGGGTATCGGGTAGGGTACGAGTATCGGGTAGGGTACGGGAATCGTGTAGGGTACGGGTATCGGGTAGGGTGCGGGTATCGGGTAGGGTGCGGGTATCGGGTAGGGTACGGGTATCGGGTAGGGTACAGGTATCGGGTAGGGTACGGGTATCGGGTAGGGTGCGGGTATCGGGTAGGGTATGGGTATCGGGTAGGGTACAGGTATCGGGTAGGGTATCGGGTAGGGTGCGGGTATCGGGTATCGGGTACCCGGTTGCGACCTCTGCTCACCAGGACTCAACTCCACATCCTGATGGAGACTTTTCCACGCCGATTTCACATCTGCGCACAGAGAGACACACACAACGGGACAGGCACAGAGGTGCACACATCAAGTAAGATGCAGAGATACGCACGGAGATATTTACAGAGAGCCACAGATTCAGAGGTACGCAGGAGAGATTCAGAGATCTAGATACACAGAGGCCGATCTTGACACCGCTGGTACCGGTCATCGGCAAGTCCACTCAGCTCCACGTCCTCCTGTACCACATCACTCCATCTCTTCTCTAGCCCGTGCCGCGCCCGTTTAGCCCCCTCGATCCGGCCGAACAAAAGCTGTTTAGGCATGCGGTGGCTGGGCATGCGGGCTACATGACCCAGCCAACGCAGCCTTGCCTGCCGGAGGAGCTCACCGATGGGACTTTGCCCAGATCTTTCAAGGATTTGTGAGCTCCTCACACAATCCAGCCTGCAGGTTAAACCCAGGATGGATCGTAGGCAGTGTGTGTGTGTGTGTGACACAGTCACACACACACACACACTGTTAGCGAGCACACACACACAGTGACACACGCACACACTGTCACACACACACACACTGTCACACACGCACACACACACACTGTCACTCACACACTGTCACACACACACACACTGTCACACACACACAGTCACACACCCACACACAGTCACACACCCACACTGTCACACACACACACACACACTGTCACTCACACACTGTCACACACACACACTGTCACACACACCCACACTGTCACACACACACACACACACTGTCACTCACACACTGTCACACACACACACTGTCACACACACACACACACTGTTACACACACACACACACGTACACACACACACACACGTACACACACACACACACTGTCACACACACACAGTGACACACACACACACACACACTGTCACACACACACACACACTGTTACACACACACACACACTGTCACTCACACACTGTCACACACACACACACAGTGACACACACACACACACACTGTTACACTCACACACACAGTGACACACACACACACTGTTACACACACACACACACTGTCACTCACACACTGTCACACACACACACACAGTGACACACACACACACACACTGTTACACACACACACACAGTGACACACGCACACACTGTCACACACACACACACTGTCACACACGCACACACTGTCACACACACACACACACTGTTACACACACACACACTGTCACACACACACACACAGTGACACACGCACACACACTGTCACACACACACACTGTTACACACACACACACTGTCACACACACACACACACTGTCACACACACACACACACAGTGACACACACACACACAGTGACACACACACACAGTGACACACACACACACAGTGACACACACACACTGTTACACTCACACACACAGTGACACACGTACACTCACCTTGCTTTCTCACGCTGTGCCGGATCTCTGCTGAGACGCTCCGTGTCTCCGTGAGATCCTGGGGGGGCCCTCACCGCCCCTGCTCAACTGGGGCCCCCCCCAAGACTCCCTAGGGGGCCCCGGCCCCCCAGCTCCTGGCAAGACGCTGCAGCAGTCCCGGCAGACTGAGGCACAAAATGTGGTCAGAATCAGAGTCAGAAAGGGTTTGATTCGCCGTGAAAGTTCGCGCAGACAAGGAATTTAATTTTCGATGTAAAGCTTCTTTCGTGACTGCGGCAGGGATTCATCTTCTTGGTTCTTTCGGTAAAGTCGTCGCGTAGAAGGGAATTAATAAAATAATAAAAATAAAACATAATAAGATGCAATTCTCACGTCGTTTGGGCCACAACGCAAGCAGCCGTCCTCAGGTGAAGAACAGGGATGTCGGAAAGACAGCGTCTCATTCACATCATCATCAACATCATCATCAACATCATCATTAACATTAACATCATCATTAACATCATCATCAACATCATCATCATCATCAACATCATCATCTACATCTTTTTTTTCGATTTAAAGCTTTCGTGACTGCAGGGATTCATCTTCTTGGTTCTTTCGGTAAAGTCGTCACGTAGAAGGGAAATAATAAAATAATAGAAATAAAATATAGTAAAATACAATTCTCACGACGTTTCGGCCACAACGCAAGCAGCCGTCCTCAGGTGAAGAACAGGTCTATCGGAAAAGACAGCGTCTCATTCAGACAAACAGCGTTTCATTCAGACGCTGTCTTCACGACAGACCTGTTCTTCACCTGAGGACGGCTGCTTGCGTTGTGGCCGAAACGTCGTGAGAATTGTATTTTATAATGTTTAATATTTATTATTTTATTATTTCCCTTCTACGTGATGACTTTACCGAAAGAACCAAGAAGATGAATCCCTGCTGCAGTCACGAAAAAATCTTTAAATCCGAAAAAAAAAGATGATGATGTTGATGATGTTGTTGATGTTGATGATGTTGATGATAATGATGTTGATGATGATGTTGATGATGATGTTGATGATGATGTTAATGATGATGATGTTGATGATGATGATGTTGATGATGATGTTAATGATGATGATGTTGATGATGATGTTGATGATGATGTTGATGATGATGTTAATGATGATGTTAATGATAATGATGTTGATGATGATGTTGATGATGATGTTGATGATGATGTTAATGATGATGATGTTGATGATGATGTTAATGATGATGATGTTGATGATGTTAATGATGATGATGTTGATGATGATGATGTTGATGATGATGTTGATGATAATGATGTTGATGATGATGTTGATGATGATGTTAATGATAATGATGTTGATGATGATGTTGATGATGATGTTGATGATGATGTTAATGATGATGATGTTGATGATGATGTTGATGATGATGTTAATGATAATGATGTTGATGATGATGATGTTGATGATGATGTTGATGATAATGATGTTGATGATGATGTTGATGATGATGTTAATGATGATGATGTTGATGATGTGAATGACGCTGTCTTCCCGACAGACCTGTTCTCCACCTGAGGACGGCTGCTTGCGTTGTGGCCGAAACGTCGTGAGAATTGCATCTTATTATGTTTAATTTTTATCATTTTATTATTTATTTTTGTTTGCATTTAGACTGCTTGTGTTGTGGTTATTGCAAACATGATGCCTTGTATAAAGGTGTCAGTTTTTGTACCAGTTGAAAGGGTAAAAACCTATCACTATAGTAGCCAATCACATTCTTGGTTCTTTCGGTAAAGTCACGCAGAAGGGAAATAATAAAATGTAAAAAAACACATTAAACAATAAAATTCTCACGACGTTCCGACTGCAACACAAGCAATCGTAATCACCTGACGATTTGTATTACTTCCCTTCTACGTGGCGACTTTACCGAAAGAACCAAGAAGATGAAAATGACATCTCGACAAAGTGGCATGCACAGCGGCCCAACACCGTGAGCGTGTGATGTCGCTTCTAAAATGTGGAGGGAATAAGTGTGACCCGTAAAAACAAAGTTTTTCACTATAAATCCTTTATATGCGTGGCAGCGAACTTAATATAAAGGATTTAAAAATATATTTGCCTGTGTAGGACGCGGGGATCGATCCCGCGACCTTTGGCATGGGAAGCGAGGGCGCTACCAACTGCGCTACTCCTGTGGAGGGGTTACGCTCTGGGCTCCTACACTCTGACGTTCAGCCAAAGCCATGAATGCGTTCTATTTGAATATATGTAAAATAATTTTTTTTTGCCTAAAAAGTGTCAAATTTGGGGAATTGTTTTTTCACGAACAATAATTGTCTCGCACAACGAGTCTGTGTGCAAAATGTCAGCTCGATTGGATCACGGGAAGTGGGTGAAAAAACGACCGAAAGATTTGCACGGTCGTAAGCAAGCAAGCAAGCACGCAAGCACGCAAGCAAGCAAACTTAATATAAAGGATTTAAAACTGAAGGACTTGGAGAGGTTTTCACCCGAACCACGAGGGGAGGGAGACAGAGGAGACACAGATTCACAATCTACAAGAGGCATCGTCAGGGTTGGGATCGGACCTACGAACCCTGCTACACACCAGGCGAGGCATCTAACATCTCTCCACCGTGACCCTCTGACAGAGCTCGCAAACGGGTTTTCATTCCTTACCCGTACCCGGCCCGTACCCTACCTGATACCCGTACCCTACCCGATACCCGTACCCTACCCGATACCCGTACCCTACCCGTACCAGGGTCACAAACAGGTACCCGATACCCGTACCCGGCCGTACCTACCCGTACCCTACCCGTACCCTACCCGTACCCGTACCCTACCCGATACCCGTACCCTACCCGATACCCGTACCCTACCCGTACCCTACCCGTACCCTACCCGTACCCGTACCCTACCCTACCCTACCCGTACCCTACCCGTACCCTACCCGATACCCGTACCTACCCGATACCCGTACCCTACCCGATACCCGTACCCTACCCGATACCCGTACCCTACCCGTACCCTACCCGTACCCGTACCCTACCCGTACCTACCCGTACCCTACCCGTACCCTACCCGTACCCTACCCGATACCCGTACCCTACCCGTACCCTACCCGTACCCTACCCGTACCCTACCCGTACCCTACCCGTACCCTACCCGATACCCGTACCCTACCCGATACCCGTACCCTACCCGATACCCGTACCCTACCCGTACCCTACCCGTACCCTACCCGATACCCGTACCCTACCCGTACACTACCCGTACCCTACCCGATACCCGTACCCTACCCGTACCCTACCCGTACCCTACCCGATACCCGTACCCTACCCGATACCCGTACCCTACCAGATACCCGTACCCTACCCGATACCCGTACCCTACCCGTACCCTACCCGTACCCTACCCGTACCCTACCCGTACCCGTACCCTACCGTACCCTACCCGTACCTACCCGTACCCTACCCGATACCCGGCTACCCGTACCCTACCCGTACCCTACCCGTACCCGGCCGGGTACGGGTAGGGTACGGGTATCGGGTACCTGATTGCGACCTCTAAGATGAAGCCATGTTGCAGGCGCGGGTGGGTTGATTCTAGGAACTTGAATTGTGAGAAGAGACAAGACGTTGGGAAATGAGTGACACACGGTGACTCACCAGTGACTCACGGCCTACCCGGCTACCCATACCCTACCCGTACCCTACCCCTACCCGTACCCGGCCGGGTACGGGTAGCCGGGTATCGGGTAGGGTACGGGTATCGGGTAGGGTGCGGGTATCGGGTAGGGTACGGGTATCAGGTAGGGTACGGGTATCGGGTAGGGTGCGGGTATCGGGTAGGGTGCGGGTATCGGGTAGGGTACGGGTATCGGGTAGGGTATCGGGTATCGAGTAGGGTACGGGTATCGGGTAGGGTACGGGTATCGGGTAGGGTACGGGTATCGGGTAGGGTACGGGTATCGGGTAGGGTACGGGTATCGGGTAGGGTACGGGTAGGGTACGGGTATCGGGTAGGGTACGGGTAGGGTACGGGTATCGGGTAGGGTACGGGTATCGGGTAGGGTACGGGTAGGGTACGGGTATCGGGTAGGGTACGGGTATCGGGTAGGTACGGGTATCGGGTAGGGTAGGGTACGGGTAGGGTACGGGTATCGGGTAGGGTACGGGTATCGGGTAGGGTACGAGCATCGGGTAGGGTACGGGTAGGGTACGGGTATCGGGTAGGGTGCGGGTATCGGGTAGGGTGCGGGTATCGGGTAGGGTGCGGGTATCGGGTAGGGTGCGGGTATCGGGTAGGGTGCGGGTATCGGGTAGGGTACGGGTATCGGGTAGGGTACGGGTATCGGGTAGGGTACGGGTATCGGGTAGGGTACGGGTATCGGGTAGGGTAGGGGTATCGGGTAGGGTGCGGGTATCGGGTAGGGTACGGGTATCGGGTAGGGTGCGGGTATCGGGTAGGGTGCGGGTATCGGGTAGGGTGCGGGTATCGGGTAGGGTGCGGGTATCGGGTAGGGTACGGGTATCGGGTAGGGTGCGGGTATCGGGTAGGGTACGGGTATCGGGTAGGGTACGGGTATCGGGTAGGGTGCGGGTATCGGTAGGGTGGGGTAGTAGGGTACGGGTATCGGGTAGGGTACGGGTATCGGGTAGGGTACGGGTATCGGGTAGGGTACGGGTAGGGTACGGGTATCGGGTAGGGTAGGGTATCGGGTAGGGTACGGGTATCGGGTAGGGTACGGGTAGGGTACGGGTATCGGGTAGGGTACGGGTATCGGGTAGGGTACGGGTATCGGGTAGGGTACGGGTAGGGTACGGGTATCGGGTAGGGTACGGGTATCGGGTAGGGTACGGGTATCAGGTAAGGTGCGGGTATCGGGTAGGGTGCGGGTATCGGGTAGGGTGCGGGTATCGGGTAGGGTGCGGGTATCGGGTAGGGTGCGGGTATCGGGTAGGGTACGGGTATCGGGTAGGGTACGGGTATCGGGTAGGGTACGGGTATCGGGTAGGGTACGGGTATCGGGTAGGGTACGGGTATCGGGTAGGGTACGGGTATCGGGTAGGGTACGGGTATCGGGTAGGGTACGGGTATCGGGTAGGGTACGGGTATCGGGTAGGGTACGGGTATCGGGTAGGGTAGGGTATCGGGTAGGGTACTGGTATCGGGTAGGGTACGGGTATCGGGTAGGGTACGGGTATCAGGTAGGGTACGGGTATCGGGTAGGGTACGGGTATCGGGTAGGGTACGGGTATCGGGTAGGGTAGGTATCGGGTAGGGTACGGGTATCGGGTAGGGTACGGGTATCGGGTAGGGTACGGGTATCGGGAAGGGTACGGGTATCGGGAAGGGTACGGGTATCGGGAAGGGTACGGGTATCGGGTAGGGTACGGGTATCGGGTACCCGGTTGGGACCTCTGCTACACATCAGGCTGGGCAGTTAACATCTCGTCACCATGACCCTCTGAGAGCCTTAGTCTGGGTCTGCGAGTTTCAGTGATTAACACTGAACCGTATGGCAGCCTTAGTCTGGCTCTGTGTGTTTCCGAGTGTGTGTGTGTGTCTCTGTGTGTGTCTGTGTGTGTGTCTGTGTGGTGTCTGTGTGTGTGTCTGTGTGTATCTGTCTGTGTATTTGTCTGTGTGTGTGTGTCTGTGTATCTGTGTGTGTGTCTCCGTGTGTGTGTCTGTGTGTGTGTCTGTGTGTGTGTCTGTGTGTGTGTGTGTCTCTGTGTCTCTGTGTGTGTGTGTGTGTCTGTGTGTGTCTCGGTGTGTGTGTCTGTGTGTGTCTGTGTGTGTCTGTGTGTATCTGTGTGTGTCCATATGTGTGTGTGTCTGTGTATTTGTCTGTCTTTGTGGCTTTGTGTGTGTGTCTGTGTGTGTCTGTGTGTGTCTGTGGATTTGTCTGTCTCTGTGTCTCTGTGTGTGTGTGTGTGTCTCTGTGTGTGTCCATGTGTGTCTCAGTGTGTCTGTGTGTGTCTGTGTGTATGTCTGTGTGTGTGTCTGTGTGTGTGTGTCTGTGTGTGTCTGTGTGTGTGTGTCTGTGTGTGTGTCTCTGTGAGTGTAACTCTACCCTGTCTCTGTGTGTGTCTGTGTGTGTGTCTGTGAGTGTCTCTGTGTCTGTGTGTGTGTCTGTGTGTGTCTGTGTGTGTCTGTGAGTGTCTCTGTGTCTGTGTGTGTGTCTGTGTGTGTCTGTGTGTCAGTGTATCTCTGTGTGTCTGTGTGTCTCTGTGTGTCTGTGTGTATGTCTGTGTGTGTCTGTGAGTGTCTCTGTGTCTCTCTGTGTGTGTCTCTGTGTGTGTCTGTGTCTCTGTGTGTATGTCTGTGTGTCTCTGTGTGTGTCTGTGAGTGTCTCTGTGTCTCTGTGTATGTGTCTGTGTATCTGTGTGTGTGTCTCTGAGTGTAACCCTACCCCGCCTGGCTAATGAGGAATCTTTAAATACAGCTGATGCCATCACTGGCTGAGACACACACAGACACAGACAAAGGTCCCCCGTGTAGCCCACACCGGCTCTTGGGTCAAGTGCTGGTAACAAGTAGCACCTATGAAACGGCAAGGACCCTTTTGTCTCCCCAGTGCTGACGTGTGATAGATACTGGACTAGGTACTCATTTAAGGCCGAGTGGATCTAGGTGAGACTCAAGACCAGCTCAGATATTTACCACTGTGGGCCGTGACCCAGAGACACGGGGACATGGGGACACGGAGACACGCGGAGACACACGCAGAGACACGTGGAGACACGTGGAGACACGTGGAGACACGTGAGACACACACAGAGACACGGGAGACACACAGAGTAGACACGTAGAGACACGTGGAGACACGTAAGACACGTGAGACACACACAGAGACACGGGAGACACACACAGACACGTGGAGACACACAGAGTAGACACGTGGAGACACGTAAGACACGTGAGACACACACAGAGACACGGGAGACACACACAGAGACACGTGAGACACACACAGAGACACGTGAGACACACACAGAGACACGTGAGACACACACAGAGACACGTGAGACACACACAGAGACACGTGAGACACACACAGACACACAGAGACACGGGAGACACACACAGAGACACGGGAGACACACACAGAGACACGTGAGACACACACAGAGACACGGGAGACACACAGAGTAGACACGTAGAGACACGTGGAGACACGTGAGACACACACAGAGACACGGGAGACACACACAGACACACAGAGACACGGGAGACACGTAGAGACACGGAGTAGACACGAGAGACGCTGTCTCTCTCCGTCTCACCCGTTGTCCCCCAAGTGTCTCCGCTGGGTCGCGGTGTCCGACGACTGCAGTCCACGTCTGTCTCCACTGTCTCCGTTGTCTCCGCTGTCTCCGGGAGACACGGCAGGCGAGATGCACACACAGGGAGAGGTGCGGTAGGTCATGTTTCATTGGTCTCATGGCTTTATTTTGGTGATTTCGAAAAGTGGCCATGTTTGGCCATGTTTGTGTTGTTGTAGTACAGAGTTAGACTGATGGCCTTAATCTAAGTAGTCTTGTTGTTGTTGTTGTTTGTGTTGTTGTAGTACAGAGTTAGACTGATGGCCTTAATCTAAGTTGTCTTGTGGTTGTTGTTGTTGTTTGTGTTGTTGTAGTACAGAGTTAGACTGATGGCCTTAATCTAAGTTGTCTTGTGGTTGTTGTTGTTGTTTGTGTTGTTGTAGTACAGAGTTAGACTGATGGCCTTAATCTAAGTTGTCTTGTTGTTGTTGTTTGTGTTGTTGTAGTACAGAGTTAGACTGATGGCCTTAATCTAAGTTGTCTTGTGGTTGTTGTTGTTGTTGTTTGACTTGCATCCCACTGGGATTTTTGCACACAGCGTTGATTTTTTCTGCAATATTTTGCTGTCTTTTCTTGGATTTTCTGTTTGCACTCAGTCACATATTCACTTTAAGATGTTTTTTGTTTGTTGCGGTTGCACCCGATTCAAGAGCCGAATGGCTCACAGGGCGATACCGAATACATGAACTTGAATGTGGCTCACCCAGAGGTCACCATCCAACATCAGGCATTCTTTATCCACTGCTGGAGGAGGAGGTGGAGGTAGGGGAGGGGGGGGTCTGTGTGTGTACCAGTGGGGCGCGGTAGTGTAGTGATTCATCTTCTTGGTTCTTTCGTTAAAGTCACGTAGAAGGG
>WFAB01002703.1:0-5000 GCA_018977245.1 Lethenteron camtschaticum | reverse complement strand
CACACACTCATAAACACACTCACAGATACACACACTCATATACACACTCACACACTCACTCACTCACACTCATATACACACTCATATACACACTCACACACTCACACACACTCATAAACACACTCACACACACACTCATAGATACACACTCACACACTCACTCACACTCATATACACACTCACACACACACTCATAGATACACACTCACACACTCACTCACACACACTCACTCATAAACACACTCACAGATACACACACTCATAAACACACTCACAGATACACACACTCATAAACACACTCACAGATACACACACTCACTCATAAACACACTCACTCACACTCATAAACACACTCACTCACACTCATATACACACTCATAGATACACTCATATACACACTCATAGATACACTCATAAACACACTCACTCACTCACACTCATATACACACTCACACACTCACTCACACTCAAATACACACTCATATACACACTCATATACACACTCACACACTCACACTCATATACACACTCACACACACTCATATACACACTCACACACTCACACTCATATACACACTCACACACTCACTCACTCACACTCATATACACACTCATAAACACACTCACACACTCACACACACTCATAAACACACTCACAGATACACACACTCATAAACACTCACACACTCACTCACACTCATAAACACACTCACACTCATAGACACACACTCATAAACACACACTCATAAACACACTCACTCACACACACTCATAAACACACTCACAGATACACACACTCATAAACACACTCACAGATACACACACTCATAAACACACTCACTCACTCACACTCATATACACACTCACACACACACTCATAGATACACTCATATACACACTCATAGATACACTCATATACACACTCATAAACACACTCACTCACTCACACTCATATACACACTCATATACACACTCATATACACACTCATAAACACACTCACACACTCACACACACTCACTCATAAACACACTCACTCACTCACACTCATATACACACTCACACACTCACTCACACTCATATACACACTCACTCACTCACACTCATATACACACTTATATACACACTCACACACTCACACACACTCATAAACACACTCACACACACACTCATAGATACACTCATAGATACACTCATATACACACTCACACACACTCACTCATAAACACTCACACTCACACACACTCATAGATACACTCATAAACACACTCACTCACACTCATAGATACACTCATAAACACACTCACTCACTCACACTCATAGATTCACACTCATAGATACACACTCATAGATAAACACTCACACACTCACACACACTCATAGATACACACACACTCATAAACACACTCATAGATACACACACACTCACACACACTCATATATACACTCATAAACACACTCACACTCACACACTCATAAACACTCTCATAGATACACACACACTCACAGATACACACACTCATAGATACACACTCACACACACTCGAAGGTACACTCACACACTCACACACACTCATAGATACACACACACTCACACACACTCATAGACACACACACACTCATAAACACACACACACTCACTCATAGATACACACACACTCACACACTCATAAACACACACACACTCACTCATAAACACACACACTCACACTCATAGATACACACACACACACTCACACACACTCATAGACACACACATACTCACACACTCATAAACACACTCACTCACTCACACTCATATACACACTCATATACACACTCATATACACACTCATAAACACACTCACACACTCACACACACTCACTCATAAACACACTCACTCACTCACACTCATATACACACTCACACACTCACTCACACTCATATACACACTCACTCACTCACACTCATATACACACTCATATACACACTCATAGATACACTCATATACACACTCATAGATACACTCATAGATACACTCATATACACACTCATATACACACTCACACACTCACACACACTCACTCATAAACACTCACACTCACACACACTCATAGATACACTCATAAACAGACTCACTCACACTCATAGATACACTCATAAACACACTCACTCAACTCACACTCATAGATTCACACTCATAGATACACACTCATAGATACACACTCACACACTCACACACACTCATAGATACACACACACTCATAAACACACTCATAGATACACACACACTCACACACACTCATATATACACTCATAAACACACTCACACTCACACACTCATAAACACTTTCATAGATACACACACACTCACAGATACACACACTCATAGATACACACTCACACACACTCGAAGGTACACTCACACACTCACACACACTCATAGATACACACACACTCACACACACTCATAGACACACACACACTCATAAACACACACACACTCACTCATAGATACACACACACTCACACACTCATAAACACACACACACTCACTCATAAACACACACACTCACACTCATAGATACACACACACACACTCACACACACTCATAGACACACACATACTCACACACTCATAAACACACTCACACACACACACTCATAGATATACACACACACACACACACTCAAACACACACACACTCACACACACACTCATAGACACACACACTCATAGATACACACACACACACACTCATAGACACATTAATATACACACAAATACCTTTGTATGTGTGTAAAGACATCTATAATCAAGAGGGTATTTTTTAAAAATCCGAGGTAATTGTTGATATTCACAAAATTCGTGCGTTAGTTCCATTCTAGGGCAGCGTTCTTAACGGAGCTTACGCATAACATCAAGATAGAGACTACACACCGATAAGCATTCACACAAAGTGTAAAACATTCTAGATTAGAAGCTTTCGTGACTGCAACGAATCATACTCTTAGATTTTTTTTTCGGTAAATTCGCGTAGTAAAAAATAAATAAGGAAAAAATTTAATAGAAATATTAATTATTTTATTTCTATTATTCTATTAGAAATAAAATATTTCATTAGTATTTCTATTATTATTATTTATTTGCTTGAAAATAAATAAGGAAAAAAATTAATAGAAATGTTAATACATTATTTTATTTCTATCATTTTATTAGAAATTAAATATTTTATTGTTATTTCTATTATTATTATTTTTTTACCTACGTGACTTTACCGAAAAAACCTAATAGTATAAAGTGTAAAACAGTTTAAAAAAATTATTCTTTTAAAAAATAAGTTAATGAAACGTGTTTTTACGATTACGTAATCACCCGTTCAATATCGGTTACGTAACAATGCAGCATTTTTTCAGTGCAGCTAATCTCCCCAAAATCAGGACCAAAGCAATGAAACAAGCTTAATAAATGAACAACAATAACAACAACAACACCACACAACTATAAATAACTAAATAAGCAGCGCGCGCTATGAAACAATTAAAATTAAAATCGTTTAACACGGAGGCCTACCTCGGAGTGATGAAGCCTACGCCTCGCCTAGCCGGCCTGCCCGCCTGCCGCACCTCTGCCGGCGAAGACATTCCACCTCTTCGTGCCTCGGGCTCGCCCCGTCGCCGCGGGAGACGCTCGCGGTCACAATCAGCGTCGAAATCTGCCGCTTTGAGGTCCGAAATAGACGCGGGGAGGCGGCAAAGTGACGGGCTTGAGAGGCGGAGCCTGCCCGACTAGGCCGCGTTGTCACGGCAACGCTCCTCTGCGGTACCCCGGGGTTGCTATGGCAACGGGGCCGTGACGTCACCGGGGGGCGTGGCTTCATCGGCGTATTGCGGTGAAGAAGGCCGCGTTGTTACAGTGAAGAAGGCCGTGTTGTTACAGTGAAGAAGGCCGCGTTGTTACAGTGAAGAAGGCCGCGTTGTTACAGTGAAGGAAGGGACCGCGTTGTTACAGTGAAGAATGTCGCGTTGTTACAGTGAAGAAGGCCGCGTTGTTACAGTGAAGAATGGCCGCGTTGTTACAGTGAAGAAGTCGCGTTGTTACAGGCTGAAGGAAGGGCCGGCGTTGTTACAGTGAAGAAGGCCGCGGTTGGTTTTTAACAGTGAAGAAAGGGCCAGGCGTTGTTACAGTGAAAGAAGGCCGCGTTTGTTACAGTGAAGAAGGTTGTTTCCAGTGAGAGCGCGTTGTTTAGGGAAGAAGGCGCGTGTTATAGGAAAAGGGCGTTGTTACAGTGAGAAGGCGCGTTGTAAGTGAGAAGGCCCGGTGGACAGAAGAAGCCGCGTTGTTACAGTGAAGAAGGAGCGTTGTACAGTGAAGAAGGCGCGTTGTTACGTGAAGAATGTCGCGTGTTAAGTGAAGAAGGCCGCGTTGTTACAGTGAAAGAATGTCGAGTGGTTACAGTGAGAAGCCGCGTTGTTACAGTAAGAATGTCGGCGTGTAACGTGAAGAAGGCCCGCGTTGTTTACAGTGAGATGCCGCGTTGTTACAGTGAAGAAGGCGCGTTGTTACAGTGAAGAAGGCCCGCGTTGTTACAGTGAAGGCCGCGTTGTTAAGTGAGGGCCGCGTTGTTACAGTGAAGAAGGCCGCGGTTTGGAAGGGCGCGTTGTTACATGAAGAAGGCCGCGTTGTTACGTGAAGAAGGGCCGCGTTGTTACAGTGAGAAGGCCGCGTGTTACAGTGAAGAAGGCCGCGTGGTTTACAGTGAAGGCGAGTTGTTACAGTGAGAAGGCCGCGTTGTTACGTGAAGAAGGCCGCGTTTGTTACAGTGAAGAAGGCCGCGTTGGTTACAGGTGAAGAGGCCGCGTTGTTACAGTGAGAAGGCCGCAGTTGTTACAGTGAAGAAGGCCGGTTTGTAGTGAGAAGGCGCGTTGTTACGTGAAGAGGCCGGCGTTGGTTAACAGTGAAGACGGCCGCGTTTGTTAAGTGAAGAAGGCAGTGAAGAAGGCCGCGTTGTTACAGTGAAG
>WFAB01002702.1:0-29001 GCA_018977245.1 Lethenteron camtschaticum | reverse complement strand
CTGCTGCTGTATATTCGGAGTCTGCGTCTCTCTCTCTCATCATCATCACGGTGGCTAGGACATGTCCACTACCTCTGCTGTTGATGAGACACTACCATGTGGAAACCCGGTCCTGGCCTATGAACATCTTTGGGGAGTTCCACCAGCATTGATTAAGGGGGAGGCTGATTGTACTGCTGATGAAACACCCAATGTCGGATCCAGTCCCACAGTTCTGCTTGTGCTGAACCGGTCCGGCTGAAGAGATGGCCATTCCAGAATGGAGGCCCGTGCAGCAGCTGATGGGATGGGTTAAAACATACTCTGAGTTTTTTCGGTAAGGTCACTTAAAAATAAGTATAACCCGTAAAAACAAAGTTTTTCACTCTAAATCCTTTATATGCGTGGCGGCTAGAGTCCTCTCGTCCTCTGGCTTGAGATGGCTGCCACCTATGGGTCAGATGATTGTCTGCCAGTATTAAGCAATTGGTAATTAAATATTTAATTTGTTTTCCCTAAACAGTGTAAAATTTTGGAATTTTTTTTCACGAACATTAATTGTCTCGCACAACGAGTCTGTGTGCAAAATGTCAGCTCGATTGGATCACGGGAAGTGGGTTAAAAAACGACCGAAAGATTTGCACGGTCGTAAGCAAGCAAGCAAGCAAGTGAACTTAATATAAAGGATTTAAAAACTAAAAGAATATGAATTATTCTTTGGTTCTTTCGGTAAAGTCACGTATAAAGATAAAATAATAAATTTAATAATAGCATACTACGACGTTTCGATGCAACACAAGCAATCATCATCAGGAATAATGAAATAGCGACACAAAATCTAACCAGAAAACCACAGACAGACATATAAGCAGACAGATATCACCAAGATACACAGAGAGGGCAACACAGGTACAGAGAGGGGTGATCGTCTCTGTGGGGTGGCCTTCAATTTATTATTTTATCTTTAGACGTGACTTTACCGAAAGAACCAAAGAATAATTCCTGCAGTCACGAAAGCTCCAAAATTAAGATTAAGAGTATGAATCCTTGCAGTCACGAAAGCTTCAAATCTCGGGTTAAAACATACCAAGCGTAGAGACGGATCTATGTGTGTGTGTGCATATATGTGAGATGTGATGATATCGTGCACGCTAATGATTGTTTATTAGGGTTAAAGTTAAGGGGACAGGGAAAACATTCAGCGTTTATCTCTCGTTGTTCATTAACAAACTACTGTTGCAAATGTGGACAGTTTTAAAATGCGTGCGTGTGTGTGTGTGTAAACTATGTGTGTGTGTGTGTGTACACTGTGTGTGTGCGCACGTGTGTGTGTTCACGTGGAGCTGATCTATACTCTGACCATCGACTAGTCATCTGTAAGATGCGCCTGCCTTTCTTCCACTCCGGTGGTGGGTGTACACCCAGGATCCCATTCCAACCAAAAGTGGCCTGGTCTCAGTTAGCTGATGAAAGTTGCAAGCGAGAATTTCATCATCGCTTGCGGCTGGGGTTGGCATCGTCCCCCACTCCTCCTGATGTCGAGGGGAAATGGGCGAGGTTTAGGACTGTGACTCATCCAGCTGCAATGGCTGCTTTGGGTACGCGGTCCAGACCTCCCCAGAAACCCTGGCTGACAGAGGAGGTGTTCAGGTTAATGAGAAAAAGCGACAGGCCCACTCTCATCGCCTACAGCATCCCACGTCAGAGAATGAGGAGGCTTACCGCAGCCTTCGCTCGGAGGTTCGGAGAGCCGTGAGGCGCTGCAAGGATGGGTGGTGGTCGCGGGTTGCTTAGGAGATGGAGTCTGCCTCAGTGGCCCGCGATCACAAATCCCTATATAACTCCATCAAAAAAGTAACCTGCAGCGCCACACCTATTACCATCATTAGGGGAAAACCCGGTGATCCAATCTCCGACCCCAGGAACAGGTTTTCAGATTTGCTGAGCATTTCTGTGAGGTCCTGGGGGAGGGCAAATCCCTCAGCCAAGAAAAGATTGATCCTGCTGAGGCTGCGGTGCCTCAAATATTGGAAGAAGAAGTCACCCCCTGTGAGTGGCTGGGCTGAGTTGCCATCTGTTGAGGAATTACTGAAGGAGATCCGGAGAGAGTGGAGAGTTTCCCAGACCTGGGCAGTGTGCTCATGACCGGCTCCGGTTTAACAGCAGAGGTCTCACTCCGAATCAGTCGAGCGGCAATATATTTTCATCGGTTGCGTAACGCTGTGTGGAAGCTACCTGGTCTGTCGCTCCGCACGAAGCTTCAGGTCTTCTCGGCCACGGTCATTCCCTCCCTTCTCTACGCTTGCGAAACGTGGACCCCCCTAATGGAGCATCTCCGCCGGTTAGAAACATTTAGGCTGGCCTGCCAACGATCCATCCTGAGTTTAACCAGGCTGGATTGTGTGAGAAGCTCACAAATCATTGAAAGATCTGGGCAAAGTCCCATCGGTGAGCTCCTCCGGCAGGCAAGGCTGCGTTGGCTGGATCATGTAGCCCGCATGCCCAGCCACCGCATGCCTAAACAGCTTTTGTTCGGCCGGATCGAGGGGGCTAAACGGGCGCGACACGGGCTAGAGAGATGGAGTGATGTGGTACAGGAGGACGTGGAGCTGAGTGGATTTGCCGATGACTGGTGCCAGCAGTGTCAAGATCGGCCTCTGTGGAGGAGGCTCGTGAAGGACGCTATTGGGCAGTTGGAGGCAGTCGCCCTCCAACAACAACGGAGGGCAGAGGAGCGACGCTCACAACAACGAGCAGAGCGCCGGGTGACTAAAGCACAGCAAGTTGGCACACTAGGGGGCACAGATGGTGCATCAGCCAGTCATCTCGGTCATCTCAGTCAGTCGACCCGTGGCACCTGCTGGGTCTGACCCGTGACCTCCTGCCAGCGGGCGTTCGACACTTCATGTGGCCTCAAGGTGCACATGGCCTGGCACAAGCGTCGTGGTGACGTCACCGCCACTTAGTGGCGAATGGCGGTTGTTGTAATTGTGTGTGTACACGTGTGTTGTGTGAGTGTGTGTACACGTGTGTGTGTGTCTACACGTGTGTGTGTGTGTCTACACGTGTGTGTGTCTACACGTGTGTTGTGTGAGTGTGTGTACACGTGTGTGTGTGTCTACACGTGTGTGTGTAGACGTGTGTGTGTGTTTCTACCCGTGTGTGTGTCAAGTTCAAGTTCAAGTTCATTTATTAGGTATAGCCCTGTGAGCCATTCAGCTCTTGAATCGGGTGCAACCGCAACAAACAAAAAACAAAAACATGAACAAAAAAACATCTTAAAGTGAATATGTGACTAAGTGCAAACAGAAAATCCAAGAAAAGACAGCAAAAAATATTGCAGAAAAAACACCGTACACCAACGCTGTGTGCAAAAATCCCAGTGGGATGCAAGTCAAACAACAACAACAACCACAAGACAACTTAGATTAAGGCCATCAGTCTAACTCTGTACTACAACAACACAAACATGGCTAAACCAATACACTTTTCGAAATCACCAAAATAAAGCCATGAAGGCAATGAAAAAGCAATCATAGGAACTGACGGAATTTTCACAATAAATGGCATAAACAACATGTACTACCAAAACCCTGCAGCCATAGCTGGCTGCATGAGTCACTCCACAACAGCAGGAGCATCAATCGGAGTATTGTAATTTTTCAATGCACCTTTAAGATCAGCACACTAAATCAAAACACAGGTCATACTGTCTACACGTGTGTGCGTGTTTCTACACGTGTGTGTGTTTCTACACGTGTGTGTGTGTGTGTCTACATGTGTGTGTGTGTGTGCGTCTACACGTGTGTGTGTGTGTGCGTCTACACGTGTGTGTGTGTGTGTCTACACGTATGTGTGTGTGCGTGTGTGCGTGTGTGAGTGTGTGTGAGTGTGTCTACACGTGTGTGTGTGTCTACACGTATGTGTGTGTGTGTCACACCACCCCCACTCCCCCCCCACACCACCCCCTCCACACCTTCAGGGGGCACCCCCGCTCAGCTATCAGCACTTGCCCCTGCAGCCTGTGCGAGGCTACCCGGGGGCCCTTTGTCTCTACCTTTGTGATGCGCGTGCCACCGAATGAGGCCGCAGCCTCCGCCCCCGCCTCTCTCGCTGTGGGGGGGGGGGGGCTGCCTGTCTAAGGCTGTATAAGCCTGTGTGATGCTGTCTGTGTGAGGCTGTCTGCCTGTGAGGCTGTGGTCAGCTGTGTGAAGCTGTCTGCCTGTGGTCAGCTGTCTTCATCTGTGTAAGCCTGTGGTCAGCTGTGTGTGTGAGGCTGTCTGCCTGTGTGAGGCTGTGGTCAGCTGTGTGAAGCTGTCTGCCTGTGGTCAGCTGTCTGCCTGTGTAAGGCAGTGTTTGGCTGTCTGCCTGTGTAAGCCTGTCTGACTGTGTAAGCCTGTCTGCCTGTGTAAGCCTGTCTGACTGTGTAAGCCTGTCTGACTGTCTGCCTGTGTGCGTCAGTGTGAGGCTGTCTGCCTGTGTGAGTCAGTGTGAGGCTGTCTGCCTGTGTGAGGCTGTGGTCAGCTGTCTGGCTGTGTGAGGCTGTGGTCATCTGTGAGGCTGTGGTCAGCTGTGTGAGGCTGTGTGAGACTGTCTGCCTGTGTAAGGCTGTGGTCAGCTGTCTGACTGTGTGAGGCTGTGTTCAGTGTCTGCCTGTGTGAGGCTGTCTGCCTGTGTGACTTTGAGCGGCTGTGTCTGGCTGTGTGTATCTGGCTGTGTGTGTGACTGTGTGTGTGTGACTGTGTGTTTGTGTGGCTATGTGTGTGTGTGACTGTGTGTGTGGCTGTGTGTGTGACTTTGTGTGTGTCTGTCTGTCTGTGTGTGATTGTGTGACTGTGTGGCTGTGTGTGTGGCTATGTGTGTGTCTGCCTGTGTGTGTGTATCTGGCTGTGTGTGTGACTGTGTGTGTGTCTGTGTGTGTGTCTGTGTGTGTGTGACTGTGTGTGTGTGACTGTGTGTCTGTGTGTTTGTGTGTCTGTGTGTGTCTGTGTGTGTGTCTGTGACTGTGTGACTGTGTGTGTGTGTGTGACTGCGTGTGTGTGTGTGTGTCTGTGTGTGTGTATATATGGCTGTGTATGTGATTGTGTGTCTGTGTGTCTGTCTGTCTGTGTGTGTGTGTCTGTGTATATATGGCTGTGTGTGTGTCTGTGTGTGTGTGTCTGTGTGTTTGTGTGTCTGTGTGTGTGTCTGTGTGTGTGGCTGTGTGTGTGACTGTGTGTGTGTCTGTCTGTCTGTCTGTGTGTGATTGTGTGACTGTGTGGCTGTGTGTGTGGCTATGTGTGTGTCTGCCTGTGTGTGTGTATCTGGCTGTGTGTGTGACTGTGTGTGTCTGTGTGTGTGTCTGTGTGTGTGTGACTGTGTGTGTGTGACTGTGTGTCTGTGTGTTTGTGTGTCTGTGTGTGTCTGTGTGTGTGTCTGTGACTGTGTGACTGTGTGTGTGTGTGTGACTGCGTGTGTGTGTGTGTGTCTGTGTGTGTGTATATATGGCTGTGTATGTGATTGTGTGTCTGTGTGTCTGTCTGTCTGTGTGTGTGTGTCTGTGTATATATGGCTGTGTGTGTGTCTGTGTGTGTGTGTCTGTGTGTTTGTGTGTCTGTGTGTGTGTCTGTGTGTGTGTGTGTGTCTGTGTGTCTGTGTGTGTGTCTGTGTATATATGGCTGTGTGCGTGTCTGTCTGTGTGTGTGTGTCTGTGTGTGTCTGTGTGTGTCTGTGTGTGTGTCTGTGTCTGTGTGTGTGTCTCTGTGTGTCTGTCTGTGTGTGTCTGTGTGTCTGTGTGTGTGTGTGTGTGACTGTGTGACTGTGTGTACGCTCCCTCTAGAAACTCTCTCGCCATGCTCTCTCGCTCTGCGACCACCACGATCTCTCCCCTCCTGCTGCTGCTGCTGCTCTCCCTGACGCTCATGGCGAGCGAGATGCTAGCGGTTCGGGGTAAGTTGATCCGTCAATTCCGATGTGGGGGGTGGTGGGAATTTTATTTGTTTCAATATTTTTTAAATATATCCCCCCCCCCGGAGTATGTTGGGCTCCCCGCCGTACGTCTCGCGTTATCCGAAGCGTTGCTTGCGTTGTTTGAGGCCGTACAGAATACATTTGAAATCTCGTTGAGGCTGCCACGTGAAGTGTCGAACGCCCGCTGGCAGGAGGTCACGGGGCAGACCCAGCAGGTGCCACGGGTCGACTGACCGAGATGACCGAGATGACTGGCTGATGCACCACCTGTGCCCCCTACTGTGCCAACTTGCTGTGCTTTAGCCACCCGGCGCTGCGCTCGTTGTTGTGAGCGTCGCTCCTCCGCCCTCCGTTGTTGTTGGAGGGCGACTGCCTCCAACTGCCCAGTAGCAGCAGCGTCCTTCACGAGCCTCCTCCACAGAGGCCGATCTTGACACCGCTGGTACCAGTCATCGGCAAGTCCACTCAGCTCCACGTCCTCTTGTGCCACATCGCTCCATCTCTTCTCTAGCCCGTGCCGCGCCCGTTTAGCCCCCTCTATCCGGCCGAACAAAAGCTGTTTAGGCATGCGGTGGCTGGGCATGCGGGCTACATGACCCAGCCAACGCAGCCTTGCCTGCCGGAGGAGCTCACCGATGGGACTTTGCCCAGATCTTTCAAGGATTTGTGAGCTCCTCACACAATCCAGCCTGGTTAAACCCAGGATGGATCGTAGGCAGGCCAGCCTAAATGTTTCTAACCGGCGAAGATGCTCCATTAGGGGGGTCCACGTTTCGCAAGCGTAGAGAAGGGAGGGAATGACTGTGGCCGAGAAGACCTGAAGCTTCGTGCGGAGCGACAGACCAGGTAGCTTCCACACAGCGTTACGCAACCGGTGAAAAGATATTGCCGCTCGACTGATTCGGAGTGAGACCTCTGCTGTTAAACTGGAGCCGGTCATAAGCACACTGCCCAGGTATGGGAAACTCTCCACTCTCTCCACAACTGCCCCATCACCAATTGGGAGTTGTGGGGGTCGAGTATCCGATGGTACAAAATACCCAGGCAGGTGCTTAGTTTTGGTGGGGCTGATGGTAAGGCCCCACCTCTTAGTGGCAACCTCCAGTCTCAGCAGCAGCGTCTCCAACTTCTCTTCTGAATGAGCAGCTATTACCAAATCATCGGCATACATAACGTGGTTGACCAATAGGGAGCCATCCCTTGATCGCACCCGGGCATCGATCAGCCTCCCATTATATCTGTACCAAATGGAAATTCCCCCGGTACAGATATTGAAGGCTTCACGAACTACGTGGTCAAAATAGATGTTAAATCATCTGGGAGCCAGAGGACATCCCTGTCGCACCCCAAGGTGAACAGGGAATGGGTGATGGTGGTGGGGGGGGGGGGGTGTAGGTGGTGGGGGGGGGGTGGGGAAGGGGTGGGAGGTGGTGGGGGGGGTGGAAGGTGGTGGGGGGGGTGGGAGGTGGTGGGGATGGTGGTGGTGGTGGTGGTGGGGGGGGTGGTGGTGGTGGTAGTGGGGATGGTGGTGGCGGTGGTGATGATGGTGGGGGTGGTGGGGGGTGGTGGTGGTTGTGCTGGTGGTGGTGGTGGTTGTGGTGGTTGTAGTGGATGCTTGGACAGACATCAGAGAGAATGAGAGAGGGGGGAGAGGCGGAGAGAGGGGGGGAGGAGAGTTTGGAGTAGTATTGGTGTGTACCCAGGCACTGTGTGAGTGTGTGTGAGTGTGTGTGTGAGTGTGTGTTCGTGAGTGTGTGTTCGTGAGTGTGCGTGAGTGTGTGAGAGTGTGTGTTTTTGTGTATGTGTCTGAGTGTGTGTGAGTGTGTGTGTGTCTGTGTGTGTACCTGTGTTGTGGGGAGCGGTAGTGTAGCGGTTAGCGCGCTGCGCTATGAACCTGGCGACCCGGGTTCGATTCCCGCTCACGGCTAACACCAGTGACGATTATCTGAACCGGTCCTGGGCCTCCCCTAGGTCGACTCAGCCTTAAATGAGTACCTGGTGCGGTGTGTAAACATCACCACTGGGGAGACAAAGGCGGTCGGGCGTGGTGCTGGCCACCCACCCCCTCGTGTACCGTTCCGGCCTTCATAGGTGCTCGCTAACAGCACTTGCCCCTACAGTCTGTTAAGGCTATACGGGGGATCTTTGTTTATCTTTGTCTGTGTGTGTGTCTGTGTGTGTTGTCTGTGTGTGTCTGTGTGGGGAGTGGTGGGTGTAGTGGTTAGCGCTACGCTGCGCTACGAACCCAGCGACCCAGGTTCGATTCCCGCTCACGGCCAACACCACCACGTGACGATTATCAGAACCGGTCCTGGGCCTTTCCTAGGTCGACTCAGCCTCAAACGAGTTCCTGGTGTAGCGGTGCAGTAAACATCGCCACTGGGGGAGAGACAAAGGCGGCCGAGCGTGGTGGTGCTGGCCACCCACCCCCTCTGTGTGTGCCGGTAGCCTTCATAGGTAGCTGCTGCTACTCGCTACTAACAGCACTTGCCCCTACAGCCTGCTAGAGGCTACCTGGGGGATCTTTGTCTTTGTGTATTC
Organism: Lethenteron camtschaticum; assembly: GCA_018977245.1. Lineage (NCBI taxonomy): Eukaryota > Metazoa > Chordata > Hyperoartia > Petromyzontiformes > Petromyzontidae > Lethenteron > Lethenteron camtschaticum. Next base: position 20,532 of record WFAB01002702.1, on the reverse strand, counting down.
ATAGGTGCTGCTGCTACTCGCTACTAACAGCACTTGCCCCTACAGCCTGTTAGAGGCTACCTGGGGGATCTTTGTCTTTGTGTGTTCATAGGTAGCTGCTGCTACTCGCGACTAACAGCACTTGCCCCTACAGCCTGCTAGAGGCTACACGGGGGATCTTTGTCTTTGTGTGTTCATAGGTGCTGCTGCTACTCGCGACTAACAGCACTTGCCCCTACAGCCTGCTAGAGGCTACACGGGGGATCTTTGTCTTTGTGTGTTCATAGGTAGCTGCTGCTACTCGCTACTAACAGCACTTGCCCCTACAGCCTGCTAGAGGCTACCTGGGGGATCTTTGTCTATGTGTATTCATAGGTGCTGCTGCTACTCGCTACTAACAGCACTTGCCCCTACAGCCTGCTAGAGGCTACCTGGGGAATCTTTGTCTTTGTGTATTCATAGGTGTTGCTGCTGCTACTCGCGACTAACAGCACTTGCCCCGACAGCCTGCTAGAGGCTACCTGGGAGACCTTTGTCTTTGTGTGTTCATAGGTAGCTGCTGCTACTCGCGACTAACAGCACTTGCCCCTACAGCCTGCTAGAGGCTACCTGGGGGAGCTTTGTCTTTGTGTGTTCATAGGTAGCTGCTGCTACTCGCTACTAACAGCACTTGCCCCTCCAGTCTGTTAGAGGCTACCTGGGGGAGCTTTGTCTTTGTGTGTTCATAGGTAGCTGCTGCTACTCGCGACTAATAGCACTTGCCCTGACAGTCTGTTGAGGCTACACGGGGGATCTTTGTTTTTGTGTGTGCATAGGTAGCTGCTGCTACTCGCTACTAACAGCACTTGCGCCTACAGCCTGCCAGAGGCTGCACGGGGGATCTTTGTCTTTGTGTTTGCTGGGGTGTAATTACAGTCGGATAGGCCACTTAATGAGGCCCTCAGCGAAATGCCACTCACGAAAATTAATGAAGAGACCGAGGGAGTGATAGAGGATGGGGGTGACAGCTCCTGGCTCACACACAGAGACCCACAGACTCACCACACAGAGACCCACAGACTCACCACTCACACAGAGACCCACAGACTCACCACACAGAGACCCACAGACTCACCACACAGAGACCCACAGACTCACACAGAGACCCACAGACTCACCCACACAGAGACCCACAGACTCACCACACAGAGACCCACAGACTCATCACACAGAGACCCACAGACTCACCACACAGACTCACCACACAGACTCACCACACAGAGACCCACAGACTCACCACACAGAGACCCACAGACTCACCACGCAGAGACCCACAGACTCACCACACAGAGACCCACAGACTCACACAGAGACCCACAGACTCACACAGAGACCCACAGACTCACCACTCACACAGAGACCCACAGACTCACCACACAGAGACCCACAGACTCATCACACAGAGACCCACAGACTCATCACACAGAGACCCACAGACTCACCACTCACACAGAGACTCACAGACTCACCACACAGATACCCACAGACTCACCACACAGAGACCCACAGACTCACCACACAGAGACCCACAGACTCAACTCACAGAGACCCACAGACTCACTACACAGAGACCCACAGACTCACCACTCACACAGAGACCCACAGACTCACCACACAGAGACCCACAGACTCACCACACAGAGACCCACAGACTCACCACTCACACAGAGACCCACAGACTCACCACACAGAGACCCACAGACTCACCACGCAGAGACCCACAGACTCACCACTCACACAGAGACCCACAGACTCACCACACAGAGACCCACAGACTCACCACACAGAGACCCACAGACTCACCACTCACACAGAGACCCACAGACTCACCACACAGAGACCCACAGACTCATCACACAGAGACCCACAGACTTGCTACACAGAGACCCACAGACTCACCACACAGAGACCCACAGACTCACCACACAGAGACCCACAGACTCACCACACAGAGACCCACAGACTCACACAGAGACCCACAGACTCACCACACAGAGACCCACAGACTCACCACACAGACACCCACAGACTCACCACACAGAGACCCACATACTCACACAGAGACCCACAGACTCACACAGAGACCCACAGACTCACCACTCACACAGAGACCCACAGACTCACCACACAAAGACCCACAGACTCACCACAGAGAGACCCACAGACTCACCACACAGAGACCCACAGACTCATCACACAGAGACCCACAGACTCACACAGAGACCCACAGACTCACCACACAGAGACCCACAGACTCACCACACAGAGACCCACAGACTCACCACACAGAGACCCACAGACTCACACAGAGACCCACAGACTCACCACACAGAGACCCACAGACTCACCACACAGACACCCACAGACTCACCACACAGAGACCCACATACTCACACAGAGACCCACAGACTCACACAGAGACCCACAGACTCACCCACTCACACAGAGACCCACAGACTCACCACACAGAGACCCACAGACTCACCACACAGAGACCCACAGACTCACCACACAGAGACTCACAGACTCATCACTCACACAGAGACCCACAGACTCACCACACAGAGACCCACAGACTCACCACACAGAGACCCACAGACTCACCACTCACACAGAGACCCACAGACTCACCACACAGAGACCCACAGACTCATCACACAGAGACCCACAGACTCACCACTCACACAGAGACCCACAGACTCACCACACAGAGACCCACAGACTCACCACACAGAGACCCACAGACTCACCACTCACACAGAGACCCACAGACTCACCACACAGAGACCCACAGACTCACCACAGAGAGACCCACAGACTCACCACACAGAGACCCACAGACTCATCACACAGAGACCCACAGACTCACCACTCACACAGAGACCCACAGACTCACCACACAGAGACCCACAGACTCATCACACAGAGACCCACAGACTCACCACTCACACAGAGACCCACAGACTCACCACAGAGAGACCCACAGACTCACCACACAGAGACCCACAGACTCACCACACAGAGACCCACAGACTCATCACACAGAGACCCACAGACTCACCACACAGAGACCCACAGACTCACCACTCACACAGAGACCCACAGACTCACCACACAGACACCCACAGACTCACACAGAGACCCACAGACTCATCACACAGATACCCACAGACTCATCACACAGAGACCCACAGACTCATCACACAGAGACCCACAGACTCACCACAGAGAGACCCACAGACTCACCACACAGAGACCCACAGACTCACCACACAGAGACCCACAGACTCACCACACAGAGACCCACAGACTCACCACACAGAGACCCACAGACTCACCACACAGAGACCCACAGACTCATCACACAGAGACCCACAGCCTCACCACACAGAGACCCACAGACTCATCACACAGAGACTCACAGACTCATCACACAGAGACCCACAGACTCACCACACAGAGACCCACAGACTCACCACACAGAGACCCACAGACTCACCACACAGAGACTCACAGACTCATCACACAGAGACCCACAGACTCACCACACAGACTCACCACACAGACTCACCACACAGAGACCCACAGACTCACCACACAGAGACCCACAGACTCACCACGCAGAGACCCACAGACTCACCACACAGAGACCCACAGACTCACACAGAGACCCACAGACTCACACAGAGACCCACAGACTCACCACTCACACAGAGACCCACAGACTCACCACACAGAGACCCACAGACTCATCACACAGAGACCCACAGACTCATCACACAGAGACCCACAGACTCACCACTCACACAGAGACTCACAGACTCACCACACAGATACCCACAGACTCACCACACAGAGACCCACAGACTCACCACACAGAGACCCACAGACTCAACTCACAGAGACCCACAGACTCACTACACAGAGACCCACAGACTCACCACTCACACAGAGACCCACAGACTCACCACACAGAGACCCACAGACTCACCACACAGAGACCCACAGACTCACCACTCACACAGAGACCCACAGACTCACCACACAGAGACCCACAGACTCACCACGCAGAGACCCACAGACTCACCACTCACACAGAGACCCACAGACTCACCACACAGAGACCCACAGACTCACCACACAGAGACCCACAGACTCACCACTCACACAGAGACCCACAGACTCACCACACAGAGACCCACAGACTCATCACACAGAGACCCACAGACTTGCTACACAGAGACCCACAGACTCACCACACAGAGACCCACAGACTCACCACACAGAGACCCACAGACTCACCACACAGAGACCCACAGACTCACACAGAGACCCACAGACTCACCACACAGAGACCCACAGACTCACCACACAGACACCCACAGACTCACCACACAGAGACCCACATACTCACACAGAGACCCACAGACTCGCACAGAGACCCACAGACTCACCACTCACACAGAGACCCACAGACTCACCACACAGAGACCCACAGACTCACCACAGAGAGACCCACAGACTCACCACACAGAGACCCACAGACTCATCACACAGAGACCCACAGACTCACACAGAGACCCACAGACTCACCACACAGAGACCCACAGACTCACCACACAGAGACCCACAGACTCACCACACAGAGACCCACAGACTCACACAGAGACCCACAGACTCACCACACAGAGACCCACAGACTCACCACACAGACACCCACAGACTCACCACACAGAGACCCACATACTCACACAGAGACCCACAGACTCACACAGAGACCCACAGACTCACCACTCACACAGAGACCCACAGACTCACCACACAGAGACCCACAGACTCACCACACAGAGACCCACAGACTCACCACACAGAGACTCACAGACTCATCACTCACACAGAGACCCACAGACTCACCACACAGAGACCCACAGACTCACCACACAGAGACCCACAGACTCACCACTCACACAGAGACCCACAGACTCACCACACAGAGACCCACAGACTCATCACACAGAGACCCACAGACTCACCACTCACACAGAGACCCACAGACTCACCACACAGAGACCCACAGACTCACCACACAGAGACCCACAGACTCACCACTCACACAGAGACCCACAGACTCACCACACAGAGACCCACAGACTCACCACAGAGAGACCCACAGACTCACCACACAGAGACCCACAGACTCATCACACAGAGACCCACAGACTCACCACTCACACAGAGACCCACAGACTCACCACACAGAGACCCACAGACTCATCACACAGAGACCCACAGACTCACCACTCACACAGAGACCCACAGACTCACCACAGAGAGACCCACAGACTCACCACACAGAGACCCACAGACTCACCACACAGAGACCCACAGACTCATCACACAGAGACCCACAGACTCACCACACAGAGACCCACAGACTCACCACTCACACAGAGACCCACAGACTCACCACACAGACACCCACAGACTCACACAGAGACCCACAGACTCATCACACAGATACCCACAGACTCATCACACAGAGACCCACAGACTCATCACACAGAGACCCACAGACTCACCACAGAGAGACCCACAGACTCACCACACAGAGACCCACAGACTCACCACACAGAGACCCACAGACTCACCACACAGAGACCCACAGACTCACCACACAGAGACCCACAGACTCACCACACAGAGACCCACAGACTCATCACACAGAGACCCACAGCCTCACCACACAGAGACCCACAGACTCATCACACAGAGACTCACAGACTCATCACACAGAGACCCACAGACTCACCACACAGAGACCCACAGACTCACCACACAGAGACCCACAGACTCACCACACAGAGACTCACAGACTCATCACACAGAGACCCATAAGACTCATCACACGGAGACCCACAGACTCACCACACAGAGACCCATAGACTCACCACACAGAGACCCACAGACTCACCACACAGAGACCCACAGACTCATCACACGGAGACCCATAGACTCATCACACAGAGACCCACAGACTCATCACACAGACACCCACAGACTCATTCACCCCTCCCGCGTGCCCCCCTACCCCAGGTCAGACGTTTGAGGTGCGAGGCTATCGCAGGAGCGACGAGTCCTACATCTTCTCGGTGACGCGGGAGGTCTACACCGTGGCCTCTGTGTCGGAGTGCGCAGAGAAGTGTGAGGCCGAGACGGCCTTCACGTGCAGGTGGGGGTCACACACTGGGGGTCACTGGGGGGTCACTGGGGGGTCACTGGGGGGGTCACTGTGGGTCACAGGGGGGTCACTGGGGGGTCACTGGGGGGATCACTGGGGGTCACTGGGGGGTCAGACACTGGGGGGGGGTCACTGGGGGGGTCAATGGGGGGTCACTGGGGGGTCAATGGGGGGTCACTGGGGGGTCACACACTGGGGGGTCACTGGCGGGTCACTGGGGGGGTCACACACTGGGGGGGTCACTGGGGGGTCACTGGGGGGTCACTGGGGGGTCACACACTGGGGGGGTCACTGGGGGGTCACTGGGGGGTCACTGGGGGGTCACACACTGGGGGGGTCAGTGGGGGGTCACTGGGGGTCACTGGGGGGTCACACACTGGGGGAGTCACACACTGGGGGGTCACTGGGGGGTCAGTCACTGGGAGGGTCACTGGGGTGGTCACTGGGGGGTCACTGGGGGGTCACTGGGGGGTCACTGGGGGTCACTGGAGGTGTTCAGTCACTGAGAGGTCACCAAGGTCATGACCATCACCACCACCATCATCTTGACGGTGAGGCTCTCACCTCGCTACCCCCTCCCCCATCCTCCTATCCTTCACCCCCTCCCCTCTCCTCCCCCTCCTCCTCCCTTCCCCCTCCTCCCCCCCCTCCTCCTCCTCCCCTCCCCCCTCATCCCCCCCCCTCTCTTCCGTCCTCCTTCCCCCCCTCCCCCCCCCACCCCCTCCCCCCCTCCCCCCCTCCCCCACCCCCTCCCCCCAGGTCGTTCGTGTTCACGAGTCTGGTGCAGGACTGCGCCGTGATGCCTCTCAACTCGCTCAGCAAGTTCAAGATGAGCCGCAAGGGATACGTCCTCTACGAGAAACAGGGTGAGCCTCGCTCCGCCTGTTGTTGTTGTTGTTGTGTGTGCGCGTGGTCCGTCTGTTTGTGTGTGTGCGCGTGGTCCGCCTGTTGGTGCGTGTGGGCCGCAAAACAACCCCCTACCCCCTCGTGGTGCCGGAGGTTCAACTCTGTCGTGGGCAGTGCTGTGGGGGGAGGGCCAATTCCGATTTGGCCTCTCGCCTCATGGCGTCTGTGACCACCACAGCGGCTAAACGGGGGCTCTGGACGGGTGCGAGGGTCTGGTAACCCCTCCACCTTCAATAAATTACCACTAAACCACGTCTAAGATATCTAATTAATAAGCTTGTGCCGGAGGCCCCGGGGAGACAGGCGTCTATGATGTCTCCTGGCCAAATCCCATCTGGCGGAGCCAGGAGATTGAATCTTCACCCTCAGGACTCCTCCAGAAACAACAAAAAGCCACTACGGGTGGCCACGTAGAATGTTCGAACGCTCGCTGCGGAGGAGAGGCTGCCACACCTCTGTCAGGAGCTGGACCGGTACCGCCTGGATCTCTGTGGCATTCAGGAGGTCCGGTGGACCGGCTCTGGCTCCTGCCACCATGAGGGGTGGACAGTCCTCTACTCGGGGCAGGAGACTGCCAAACAACAGGGAGTGGCTCTTCTTCTGAACGAAAGAATGAAGGGCGCGTGGGAGTGTGGCGGTGAGGTGTGGGAAGCTGTAAGCCCCAGGCTACTGTGGGCTCGACTTCCCATCAACTAGAGGCGAGGAGTGGTGGTCGTGGTTACTTATGCCCCCACTGAAGATGAACATCCTTGGAGAATTGCAGGCAAGGCCGATGAGTCAGATGCCTTCTATGACCTCCTGTCACAGGTGCTAGCTAAAGTGACCCATCAGGATAGAGTCATCTTATTGGGTGACTTCAATGCCCGAGTTGGTCACGATGCTGGCACCTGGTCTGAAGTAATTGGAAGACATGGGCCAGATCAGCTCAATAACAACGGCAGGAGGCTGCTAGATTTTTGTGCAGCCTATGGGCTTGTAATTACCAACACGCTGTTCCGGCATCGGCGCGTTCCACACCATATCATGGATGCATGCCGGGTCCAAGCAAGAACATCTGCTGGACTACATAGTGACGGACCAGCGGATGCGGGCCCATGTCCTTGACGCCAGGACCTACCGTGGAGCTGATCTGCCCACTGACCATCGACTTGTCATCTGTAAGATGCGCCTGCCATTCTTCCACTCCGGTGGTGGGTGTACACCCAGGACCCCATTCAAACCCTTAGTGGCCTGGTCTCAGTTAGCTGATGAAAGTTGCAAGCGAGAATTTCATCATCGCTTGCGGCTGGGGTTGGCATCGTCCCCTACTCCTCCAGATGTCGAGGGTAAATGGATGAAGTTTAGGACTGTTACTCATGCAGCTGCAATGGCTGCTTTGGGTACGCGGTCCAGACCTCCCCAGAGACCCTGGCTGACAGAAGAGGTGTTCAAGCTGGCTGAGAAAAAGCGACAGGCCCACTTTCATCGGTTACAGCATCCCACATCGGAGAATGAGGAGGCTTACCGCAGCATTCGCTCGGAGGTTCGGAGAGCCGTGAGGCGCTGCAAGGATGGGTGGTGGTCGCGGGTTGCCGAGGAGATGGAGTCTGCCTCAGTGGCCCGCGATCACAAATCGCTCTTTAATTCAATAAAATAGAATAACCTGCAGTGCCACACCTATTACCATCATTAGGGGAAAGAACGGTGATCCAATCTCCGACCCCCAGGAATAGGTTTGCAGATTTGCTGAGCATTTCTGTGAGGTCCTGGGAGAGGGGAAATCCCCCAGCCAGGTAAACATGGGACAAAGTGGAGATGACCCTGCTGAGGCTGCGGTGCCTCAAATATTGGAGGAGGAAGTCACCCCCTGTGAGTGGCTGGCTGAGGTGCCATCTGTTGAGGAAGTACTGAAGGCGATCCAGAGTCTGAGACCAGGGAAGGCACCGAGCAGAGATGATTTCCCAAGCGAAATGCTGAGGGAGGGTGGCGTTTGTGCACAGACTGCCCTACATGACATCATAACAACAGTCTGAACCACTGGACGGGTTCCACAGGTTTGGAGGGATGCCCTGGTAGTCTCCCTCTTTAGGAATGGGGACCGCACAGACTGTAACAACTACAGGGGCATCTCACTCTTCAGTGTGCCGGGAGAGGTCCTGCTTAGGATTATTCAACATCGCCTTGCTAGGCACGCTGAGGAGAGGCTTGCGGAGCCCCAATGCGGTTTCAAAACAGAGTGGTTCTGCACAGATGCAATATTTTCTGACCGTCTGCTACAGCATCGGTATAGGGAATTCCAACAAGACCTACATCTCTGCTTTATTGACCTGGTCAAGGCCTATGATACCATCAGTAGGCCTGGGCTCTGGGTTGTTCTTCGTGCCTTAAAGAGTCCCTGACCCTCTGCGCAAGATCATTAAGAACCATCATGATGGTGAGCGGGCCCGGGTAAAACTACGTGGCCGGGAGTCAGAGCCTTTCCCTGTACACCTTGGGGTGCGACAGGGATGTCCTCTGGCTCCCACATTATTTAACATCTATTTCGACCACGTAGTTCATGAAGCCTTCAATAGCTGTACCGGAGGAATTTCCATTTGGTACAGATACAATGGGAGGCTGATCGATGCCCGGGTGCGGTCAAGGGATGGCTCCCTATTGCTCAACCATCTTATGTATGCCGATGATCTGGTTATTGCTGCTCACTCAGAGGAAGAGTTGGAGGTGCTGCTGCTGAACCTGGAGCGTGCCACCAAGAGGTGGGGCCTTACCATCAGCCCCACCAAAACTAAGCACCTGCCTGGGTATTTTGTAACATTGGACACTCGACCCACACAACTCCCAATTGGTGATGGGGCAGTTGTGGAGAGAGTGGAGAGTTTCCCATACCTGGGCAGTGTGCTCATGACTGGCTCCAGTTCAACAGCAGAGGTCTCACTCCGAATCAGTCGAGCGGCATTATCTTTTCATCGGTTGCGTAACACTGTGTGGAAGCTACCTGGTCTATCACTCCGCACGAAGCTTCAGGTCTTCTCGGCCACGGTCATTCCCTCCCTTCTCTACGCTTGCAAAACGTGGACCCCCCTAATGGAGCATCTTCGCCGGTTAGAAACATTTAGGCTGGCCTGCCTACGATCCATCCTGGGTTTAACCAGGCTGGATTGTGTGAGGAGCTCACAAATCCATTCTAGATTTAAAGCTTTCGTGACTGCAAGGATTCATACTCTTAGTTCTTAAAATAAAATAATAAAAATCACGTTTCGGAGGCAACACAAGTCTCCGTCATCAGGTGGGACCGTCACAGCCAGATTTGCTGCGTCAAGTGAGGCAGGGATTCAAGATGCAAGCTCTTAAATACAAGTTGGGGGGGAGGAGAGGGGGGGGAGCTTTTCAGAATGTGGTAGCCAATGAATGGAACGTATTGAGAGGTGGGGGGGACGGGGCTAAAAGAGAGCACGGGGTGCACGTGTACGTGGACATGCCTGTGCACAAGCACCTGTTGATGCACATGATAGAAAAGAACGAAAATGCCCATGTTATACCAGTGTTGGCTGACAATAAAGAGAGTACCGTTAAACGCTGGGGATGTTAACACTCGGTAAAGTAAAATAGTGCCTGTCAGATAAGATGGTCCAAAAATGTGTAGTTAAATATTTTTTGCTGCATGGTTAATAACATCTTTCCAATGATTACTAAGTTTGTAGCCATCATCACGGTTGAAATTATGTCGGTGTTTGTATATCTGAATGGCTTCGTGTACAAACCTTTGATGGTAGCCAGAGGGTTTGCAGAGCACCTTAGTCTCGGAGAAAACAATATCACGAGAGCCACCGCGTTGTTGATCATTGCTCAGTGGGAGTGTGTGGGGGCTCAGTGGGAGTCTGGGGGGGGATCAGGGGGAGGGGATCAATGGGAGTGTGGAGGGGGATCAGTGGGAGGGGATCAATGGGAGTGTGGGGGGATCAGTGGGAGGGGATCAGGGGGAGTGTGGGGGGATCAGTGGGAGGGGATCAGGGGGATCAGGGGGAGAGGATCAGGGGGAGTGTGTGGGGGATCAGGGGGAGTCTGGGGGGGATCAGGGGGAGGGGATCAGGGGGAGTCTGGGGGGGGATCAGTGGGAGAGGATCATTGGGAGTGTGTGTGGGGGATCAGTGAGAGTGTGTGGGGGATCAGGGGGAGTGTGTGGGGGATCAGGGGGAGTGTGTGGGGGATCAGTGGGAGGGGATCAATAGGAGTGTGTGTGGGGGATCAGTGAGAGTGTGTGGGGGGGATCAGTGAGAGTGTGTGTGGGGGATCAGTGAGAGTGGTAGGGGATCAGTGAGAGTGTGTGGGGGGATCAGTGAGAGTGAGGGGGGGGATCAATGTTGCCCCTCCTCGTGCCGCGTAGACTTCCTGGAGGACTGCGTAGAGGGGATCGGCAGCGACTACCGCGGCACCGTCGCCATCACCACCACTGGGACCGACTGCCAGAAGTGGAGCTCCAACTACCCCCACAAGCCCAAGTGGGTGGGGGGGGGGGTGGGGGGTGAGGTGGGGGGGTCGGGGGGGGAGTGGGGGGGTGGGGGGGGTGGGGGGGTGGTGGGGGGGGTGGGGGGGTGGTGGTGACTGGGACCGACTGCCAGAAGTGGAGCTCCAACTACCCCCACAAGCCCAAGTGGGTGGGGGGGGGGGTGGGGGGTGAGGTGGGGGGGTCGGGGGGGGGTGGGGGGGTGGGGGGGGTGGGGGGGTGGTGGGGGGGGTGGGGGGGTGGTGGTGACTGGGACCGACTGCCAGAAGTGGAGCTCCAACTACCCCCACAAGCCCAAGTGGGTGGGGGGGGGGGGTGGGGGTGAGGTGGGGGGTCGGGGGGGGGTTGGGGGGTGGGGGGGGGTGGGGGGGGTGGTGGGGGGGTGGTGGGGGTGGTGGGGGTGGTGGTGGGGGTGGGGGGGTCGGGGGGGGTGGTGGTGGGGTGGGGGTGGTGGTGGGGGTGGGGGTGGGGGTGGTGGTGGTGGTGGGGCTAATGTTACCCCCCCTCACCCTCACCTCCACCCCCTCCACCCTCCACCCCCTCCACCCCCTGCACCCCTCAGCTTCTCCCCGGCCACCCACCCCGACGCGGGTCTGGAGGAGAACTTTTGCCGCAACCCGGACGACGACCCCAAGGGGCCCTGGTGCTACACCACGAGCCGCGACACGCGCTTCCAGTACTGCGGCATCCGCACGTGTCCAGGCGAGACGCACACACATCCACCGCCCTCTGACCATCTCTAATTAGCACTCTCTCTATCTAACACTCTCTATCTAACACTCTCTAACACTCTAACACTCTCTAACGGCTCGTGGTGCTACACCACGAGCCGCGACACGCGCTTCCAGTACTGTGGCATCCGCACGTGTCCAGGCGAGACGCACACACATCCACCGCCCTCTGACCATCTCTAATTAGCACTCTCTCTATCTAACACTCTCTAACACTCTCTCTCTAACACTCTCTAACACTCTAAAACTCTCTAACACTCTCTATCTAACACTCTCTAACACTCTAACACTCTCTAACGGCTCGTGGTGCTACACCACCAGCCGCGACACGCGCTTCCAGTACTGCGGCATCCGCACGTGTCCAGGCGAGACGCACACACATCCACCGCCCTCTGACCATCTCTAATTAGCACTCTCTCTATCTAACACTCTCTAACACTCTCTCTCTAACACTCTCTAACACTCTAACACTCTCTAACGGCTCGTGGTGCTACACCACGAGCCGCGACACGCGCTTCCAGTACTGCGGCATCCGCACGTGTCCAGGCGAGACGCACACACATCCACCGCCCTCTGACCATCTCTCTATCTAACGCGCTCTAACGCTCTCTAACTCTCTCTCTCTCTCTAACACTCTCTATCTAACACTCTCTAACACTAACACTCTCTAACGGCTCGTGGTGCTACACCACGAGCCGCGACACGCGCTTCCAGTACTGTGGCAGCCGCACGTGTCCAGGCAAGACGCACACACATCCACCGCCCTCTGACCATCTCTAATTAGCACTCTCTCTATCTAACACTCTCTAACACTCTAACACTCTCTCTCTCTAACACTCTCTCTCTAACACTCTCTAACACTAACACTCTCTAACGGCTCGTGGTGCTACACCACGAGCCGCGACACGCGCTTCCAGTACTGTGGCATCCGCACGTGTCCAGGCGAGACGCACACACATCCACCGCCCTCTGACCATCTCTAATTAGCACTCTCTCTATCTAACACTCTCTAACACTCTCTCTATCTAACACTCTCTATCTAACACTCTCTAACGGCTCGTGGTGCTACACCACCAGCCGCGACACGCGCTTCCAGTACTGCGGCATCCGCACGTGTCCAGGCGAGACGCACACACATCCACCGCCCTCTGACCATCTCTAATTAGCACTCTCTCTATCTAACACTCTCTAACACTCTAACACTCTCTCTCTCTAACACTCTCTCTCTAACACTCTCTAACACTCTCTCTATCTAACACTCTCTATCTAACACTCTCTAACGGCTCGTGGTGCTACACCACGAGCCGCGACACGCGCTTCCAGTACTGTGGCATCCGCACGTGTCCAGGCGAGACGCACACACATCCACCGCCCTCTGACCATCTCTCTATCTAACGCGCTCTAACGCTCTCTAACTCTCTCTCTCTCTCTCTAACGCTCTCTATCTAACACTCTCTAACACTCTAACACTCTCTAACGGCTCGTGGTGCTACACCACGAGCCGCGACACGCGCTTCCAGTACTGTGGCAGCCGCACGTGTCCAGGCGAGACGCACACACATCCACCGCCCTCTGACGATCTCTAACGCTCTCTCTATCTAACACTCTCTTAACACTCTCCAATGATTACTAAGTTTGTAGCCATCATCACGGTTGAAATTATGTCGGTGTTTGTATATCTGAATGGCTTCGTGTACAAACCTTTGACGGTAGCCAGAGGGTTTGCAGAGCACCTTAGTCTCGGAGAAAACAATATCACGAGAGCCCCACCGCGTTGTTGATCATTGCTCAGTGGGAGTGTGTGGGGGCTCAGTGGGAGTGTGTGGGGGCTCAGTGAGAGTGTGTGGGGGCTCAGTAGTGGAAGCGACACGCGCTTCCAGTACTGAGGTATCCGCACGTGTCCAGGCGAGACGCACACGACTCCACCGCTCTCTAACGCTCTCTCTATCTAACACTCTCTAACTCTCTCTGACACTCTCTAACGCTCTCTCTCTCTCTAACACTCTGTCTATCTCCCACTCTGTGGTTCTTTCGGTTAAAGTCACGTAGGTAGAAAAATAACAGATTACGACGTTTTGATCACAACGCGAGCAAATCGTCATCAGGTGGGACAACCACAGCGAGAAAAAACTGCTTAAGTCGGCGAGAGATCTGCCGTGGCACAAGGTTATATAGTGTAGTGTGTAGTAGTGTATAGTGTAGTGTATAGTAGTGTATAGTGTAGTATAGTGTAGTGTATAGTGTATAGTAGTGTATAGTGTAGTGTGTAGTAGTGTATAGTGTAGTGTATAGTAGTGTATAGTGTAGTGTGTAGTAGTGTATAGTGTAGTGTATAGTAGTGTATAGTGTAGTATAGTGTAGTGTATAGTGTATAGTAGTGTATAGTGTAGTGTATAGTAGTGTATAGTGTAGTGTATAGTAGTGTATAGTGTAGTGTATAGTAGTGTATAGTGTAGTGTATAGTAGTGTATAGTGTAGTGTATAGTATAGTGTATAGTGTAGTGTATAGTAGTGTATAGTGTAGTGTGTAGTAGTGTATAGTGTAGTGTATAGTAGTGTATAGTGTAGTATAGTGTAGTGTATAGTAGTGTATAGTGTAGTGTATAGTAGTGTATAGTAGTGTATAGTGTAGTGTATAGTAGTGTATAGTGTAGTGTATAGTAATGTATAGTGTAGTGTATAGTGTAGTGTATAGTGTAGTGTATAGTAGTGTAGTGTATAGTGTAGTGTGTAGTGTAGTGTATAGTAGTGTATAGTGTAGTGTATAGTGTAGTGTATAGTGTAGTGTATAGTGTAGTGTATAGTATTGTGTAGTGTAGTGTATAGTGTAGTGTATAGTGTAGTGTATAGTGTAGTGTATAGTATTGTGTAGTGTAGTGTATAGTGTAGTGTATAGTGTAGTGTATAGTGTAGTGTATAGTAGTGTATAGTGTAGTGTATAGTAGGCCTCGGTAGTAGGGGGGAGAGAGAAGGGGAGGAGGCGGGGCAGAAAGTGAACCCCGCAGTAGCAACCGGGTCACTGGAGTAGAGATCGGAGAGAGATGCACAGATAGTCGGAAATAACAGCTGACATAGGCAGGTAGGATGGAAACATCACAGTCAGTTAAGACTTTACTAAGTTAATAACGTCCTTCCAATGATTGCTGAGTTTGTACCCATCTTCTCGGCTGAAGTTGTGTCCGTGTTTATATTTCTGGGTGGCTTCATGAACAAATCTCTGATAATAACCGGTGGGTTTGCAGTGTACCTCCGTCTTGGAAAAGTCAAGTTGTTATTGTTGTTGTTTGTTGTAGTTGTTATTGTTTAATTGTTGTCTTTATTATTGTTGTTGTTGTTGTTGTTATTGTTGTTATTGTTGTTGTAGTTGTAGTTATTGTTGTTTTTATTGTTGTAGTTGTTATTGTTTAATTGTTGTCTTTATTATTGTTATTATTATTGTTGTTGTTGCTATTGTTGTTGTTGTTATTGTTGTTGTGGTGCAGGCGACTGCTACACGTGCATTGGGGAGGACTACCGGGGCAAGATGTCTCGCACGGAGACGGGGAGGGAGTGCCAACGCTGGGACCAGCTGGTACCACACAGACACATCTACCAGCCAGACAGGTACACACACACACAGGTACACACTCACACACACAGGTACACACTCACACACTCACACACAGGTACCACACACACATACACACACACTCACACACACTCACACACACACTCACACACACACACACAGGTACCACACACACACAGGTACTCAAACACAGGTACCACACACACACACAGGTACCACACAGACACATCTACCAGCCAGACAGGTACTCACACACACACAGGTACTCACTCACACACACACGCTCAAACACACACACACACACTCACACACACACACAGGTACCACACACACACACAGGTACCACACATACACTCACTCACACACACAGGTACCACACACACGCTCACACACACACAGGTACCACACACACACACAGGTACCACACACACACTCACTCACACACACACAGGTACCACACACACGCTCACACACACACAGGTACCACACACACACACACTCACACACACACAGGTACCACACACACACACAGGTACCACACACACAGACACAGGTACCACACACACACACACACATCTACCAGCCAGACAGGTACTCACACACACACACACAGGTACCACACACACACTCACAAGCACAAGTACTCACACACACACAGGTACTCACACACACAGGTACCACACACACACACAGGTACCACACACACTCACTCACACACACAGGTACCACACACATACTCACACACAGGTACCACACACACACACTCACTCACACACACAGGTACCACACACACACACTCACACACACACACAGGTACCACACATACACTCACTCACACACACAGGTACCACACATACACTCACTCACACACACAGGTACCACACATACACTCACTCACACACAGGTACCACACACACACACAGGTACCACACACACACTCACTCACACACACACAGGTACCACACACACAGACACAGGTACCACACACACACACACATCTACCAGCCAGACAGGTACTCACACACACACACACAGGTACCACACACACACTCACAAGCACAAGTACTCACACACACACAGGTACTCACACACACACAGGTACTCACACACACACAGGTACTCACACACTCACTCACTCACACACACACAGGTACTCACACACACACAGGTACCACACACACACTCACAAGCACAAGTACTCACACACAGGTACCACACACACACACAGGTACTCACACAGACAGGTACCACACACACACAGGTACCACACACACACTCACTCACACACACAGGTACCACACACACGCTCACACACACACAGGTACCACACATACGCTCACACACACACAGGTACCACACATACGCTCACACACACACAGGTACCACACACACACTCACAAGCACAAGTACTCACACACAGGTACCACACACACACACAGGTACTCACACACACAGGTACCACACACACGCTCACACACACACAGGTACCACACACAGGTACCACACACACACACACAGGTACCAGCCAGACAGGTACTCACACACACACAGGTAGCACACACACACTCACTCACACTCACTCACTCACACACAGGTACCACACACACATACACACACACTCACACACACTCACACACACACTCACACACACACACACAGGTACCACACACACACAGGTACTCAAACACAGGTACCACACACACACACAGGTACCACACAGACACATCTACCAGCCAGACAGGTACTCACACACACACAGGTACTCACTCACACACACACGCTCAAACACACACACACACACTCTCACACACACACAGGTACCACACACACACACAGGTACCACACATACACTCACTCACACACACAGGTACCACACACACGCTCACACACACACAGGTACCACACACACACACAGGTACCACACACACACTCACTCACACACACACAGGTACCACACACACGCTCACACACACACAGGTACCACACACACACACACTCACACACACACAGGTACCACACACACACAGGTACCACACACACAGACACAGGTACCACACACACACACATCTACCAGCCAGACAGGTACTCACACACACACACACAGGTACCACACACACACTCACAAGCACAAGTACTCACACACACACAGGTACTCACACACACAGGTACCACACACACACACAGGTACCACACACACTCACTCACACACACAGGTACCACACACATACTCACACACAGGTACCACACACACACACTCACTCACACACACAGGTACCACACACACACACTCACACACACACAGGTACCACACATACACTCACTCACACACACAGGTACCACACATACACTCACTCACACACACAGGTACCACACATACACTCACTCACACACACAGGTACCACACATACACTCACACACTCACACAGGTACCACACATACACTCACTCACACACACAGGTACCACACATACACTCACTCACACACACAGGTACCACACATACACTCACTCACACATACACTCACTCACACATGCACTCACCACCACTACACTCACCACTACTACACTCACCACTACTACACTCACCACTACACTCACCAGCTACGGAGTAGTGTATAGTGTAGTGTATAGTGTAGTGTGTAGTATAGTGCAGTGTATAGTGTAGTGTATAGAGTAGTGTATAGTAGTGTAGTGTATAGAGTAGTGTATAGTGTAGTGTATAGTGTAGTGTATAGTGTAGTGTGTAGTAGTGTAGTGTATAGTGTAGTGTGTAGTAGTGTAGTGTATAGTGTAGTGTATAGTGTAGTGTATAGTGTAGTATGTTGTAGTGTATAGTGTAGTGTATAGTGTAGTGTATAGTAGTGTAGTGTATAGTGTAGTGTAGTGTATAGTGTAGTGTATAGTGTGGTGTATAGTAGTGTATTGTAGTGTATTGTGTAGTGTATAGTGTAGTGTATAGTGTATAGTGTAGTGTATAGTGTAGTGTATAGTGTAGTGTGTATTGCAGTGTAGTGTGTAGTGTAGTGTATAGTGTATAGTAGTGTAGTGTATAGTGTAGTGTATATTGTAGTAATGTATAGTGTAGTGTATAGTGTAGTGTATATTGTAGTAGTGTAGTGTATAGTGTATATTATAATAGTGTAGTGTATAGTGTAGTGTATATTGTAGTAGTGTATAGTATAGTGTATATTGTAGTAGTGTAGTGTATAGTGTAGTGTATAGTAGTGTAGTGTATAGTGTAGTGTATGAGGTACGCGCGCTCACAACCACGGGGGGGCTGGGAGAGGTGGCGCACGCATCCAGCAGTGTACTGAGCGCGACTCCGGCTGGCTGCGTTTGCGAGACAGCTTCCCCGAGCGCGGCCTGGTGAACAACTACTGCCGCAACCCCGACGGAGAGCCCAGGCCCTGGTGCTACACCATGGACCTGGAGAAGCGCTGGGAGTACTGCGCTGTGTCCAAGTGCGGTGAGCGAGCCGAACCACGCAGCCCACCCACACATTCAACTACCCAGCCACATAGCCAACCACCAAACCAACCACCCAACAACCCAGCCACCCGCCCACCCAGCCACCTGCCCACCCAACCACCCACACATTCAACTACCCAGCCACCCAACCACCCAACAACCCAGCCACCTGCCCACCCAACCACCCATCCACCCAACCACCCAACCACCTACCCAACCACCAAACACCCTACCATCAAACCGCCCACCCATTCAACGACCCAACGACCCAACCACCCAACCACCCAACAACCAGCCACCTGCCCACCCAACCACCCATCCACCCAACCACCCAACCACCTACCCAACCACCAAACCACCCTACCATCAAAACCGCCCACCCATTCAACGACCCAACGACCCAACCACCCAACCACCCAACAACCCAGCCACCTGCCCACCCAACCACCCATCCACCCAACCACCCAACCACCTACCCAACCACCAAACCACCCTACCATCAAACCGCCCACCCATTCAACGACCCAACGACCCAACCACCCAACCACCCAACAACCCAGCCACCCACCCACTCAACCAACCATTCACCCACCCAACCACCCACCCAACAACCCACCAAACTACCCACCAAACCACGCACCCACCCACCCAACCACCAACCACCAAACCACCCACCCACCAACACCAACCACCACCCACCCACCCAACCACCAACCACCAACCACCCACCACCCAACCACCAAACCACCAAACCACCCACCCACCCAACCACCAAACACCAACCACCAACCACCCACCCACCCAACCACCAAACCACCAAACCACCCACCCACCAACCACCAAACCACCCACCAAACCACCCACCAAACCACCAAACCACCCACCCACCCAACCACCAAACCACCCACCAAACCACCCACGCAACCACCCACGCAACCACCCACGCAACCCACCCACGCAACCACCCACCCAACCACCCACCCACCCAATCAACCACCCACCCAGTCGTTCACCCACCCACCCAATCAACCACCCACCCAGTCGTTCACCACCACCCACCCAATCAATCACCCACCCAGTCGTTCACCCACCCAATCAACCACCCACTCAGTCGTTCACCCA
>WFAB01002701.1:0-29011 GCA_018977245.1 Lethenteron camtschaticum | reverse complement strand
ATCATCAGCAGCAACAGCATCATCAGCATCATCAGCAGCAACAACATCATCAACATCATCATCAACAATCATCACAACATCATCATCAACATAATCATCAGCAACAACATCATCATCAGCAACAGCATCAGCAACATAATCATCAACATCATCATCATCAACATAATCATCAGCAACAGCATCATCACCTGCAGCAGCAGCAACAGCATCATGTACATGCGCGGCAGTCCACTCACTCACCCGCTCACCCACCCACTCACTCACCCACCCACACACCCACACCCCCACCCACACCACCCACCCACACACCCCACCCACACACCCACCCACACACCCCACCTACTAGCTTACTCACCCACCCACTCACACACACTCAACCACCCACCACCACTCACCCACCCACCCACCNACTCACCCACCCACCCACTCACCCACCCACCACCCACTAACTTACTCACCCACTCACTCACTCACTCACCCCCACACACCCCACCCACACACCCCACCCACTAGCTTACTCACCACCCACCCACTCACACTCACCCACCCGCCCAGTCAAGCACTAGCTTACTCACCCACCCACCACCCACTCACCCACCCACCCACCCACTCACCCACTCACCCACTAACTTACTCACCCACCCACCACCCACCCACTCACCACTCACCCACCCACCCACCCACTCACCCACTCACCCACCCACTAACTTACTCACCACCCACCACTCACCACTCACTCACTCACCCACCCACACCCCCTCACTGACCCACCTACCCAGCCACCCACCCCTCACCCACCCACTCACCCCACCACTCACCCCCCCCCTCACCCCCCCACCCCTCACCCCCCCCNACCCCCCCACCCCCTCACCCACCCACTCACTCACCGACCCACCCACCCCTCACCCCCACCCCCCCACCCCCACCCACTCACCGGACGAGCATGAGACGCACTTTGTCCACCTTGGGAAAGAGGTCCCACACTTTGGCGTTCATCTTGTCGTTGAGGATGTAGGCTCGGCACGCTTTCCAGTCGCCCATCTTCATCGCCTTCGACGCTGCACACGTGCTCACGCATGCTCTCAGGAGGCCCTGTGTGTGGTGGGGGGAAGGTGGGGGAAGGTGGGGGAAGGTAGGGGGGTACAGGGTGAGTGGGGTGAATGGGGTGCATCACCACGGTGAGCTTGGGCTGGCCCAGCGACGTCTGGTGAGTGAGTGAACGGGTGAGTCAGTGTGAGAGTGAGTGAGTGTGTGAGTGAGTGAGTGTGAGAGTGAGTGAGTGTGTGAGTGGTGGGTGAGTGGGTGGGTGGGTGAGTGAGTGTGAGAGTGAGCGAGTGAGTGGGTGAGTGATTGAGTATGAGAGTGAGTGAGTGAGTGTGTGAGTGAGTGAGTGAGTGTGTGTGAGTGAGTGAGTGTGTGAGTGAGTGGGTGTGAGTGGGTGAGTGAGTGGNTGAGTGAGTGGGTGAGTGAGTGAGTGTTTGCTCTCAGGAGGCCCTGTTTGTGGTGGGGGGGGGGGTACGGGTGAGTGGGGTGAGGTACAGGGCGAGTGGGTGAGTGNGGTGANATGAGTGTGTNAGTGAGTGGTGAGTGAGTGGGTGAGTGAGTGAGTGGGTGAGTGAGTGAGAGTGAGTGAGCGGGTGAGTGAGTGTGAGAGTGAGTGTANAGTGAGTGAGTGTGAGAGTGAGTGTGAGTAGGTGAGTGAGTGAGTGTGTGAGTGAGTGAGTGTGTGAGTGAGTGTGTGAGTGGGTGAGTGAGCGAGTGTATGNGAGTGAGTGGGTGAGTGAGTGATGAGGTGGGTNAGTGAGTGAGTGTTGGGTGGGTGAGTGTGAGTGTATGTCTAGGAGGCCNTGTGTGGTGGGGGGAAGGTGGGGGGGGGGGGGGGGTACAGGGTGAGTGGGTGAGTGGGTGCATCACCACGGTGAGCNTGGGTGGCCCAGTGANGTCGGTGAGTGAGTGAACGGGTGAGTGTGTGAGAGTGGTGAGTGTGTGAGTGAGTGTGAGGTGAGTGAGTGTGTGAGTGGTGGGTGGTGAGTGAGTGTGAGGTGAGCGAGTGAGTGGTGAGTGGGTGGGATGGTGAGTGTGAGAGTGAGCGAGTGAGTGGGTGAGTGATTGAGTATGAGAGTGAGTGAGTGAGTGTGTGAGTGAGTGGGTGTGTGAGTGAGTGAGCGTGTGAGTGGGTGGTGGTGAGTGGGTGGGTGAGTGAGTGTGAGAGTGAGCGAGTGAGTGGGTGAGTGATTGAGTATGAGAGTGAGTGAGTGTGTGAGTGAGTGGGTGTGTGAGTGAGTGAGCGTGAGTGAGTGAGTGGGTGAGTGAGTGTGTGAGTGAGTGTGAGTGGGTGGGTGAGTGATTGAGTGAGTGAGTGAGTGAGTGGGTGAGTGAGTGTGTGAGTGAGTGGTGGGTGAGTGAGTGAGAGTGAGTGAGTATGCTCTCAGGAGGCCCTGTGTGTGGTGGGGGGGGGGNTACAGGGTGAGTGGGGTGAGTGGGGGGTGAGGGTACAGGGTGAGTGGGTGAGTGGGTGAGTGAGTGTGANAGTGAGTGGGTGAGTGAGTGATTGAGTGATTGAGTGGGTGGGTGGGTGAGTGAGCGTGTGACTGAGCGAGTGTGTGAGAGCGAGTGTGTGAGCGAGCGGATGGTGGTTGTGACTGAGCGAGCGTGTGTGTGACTGAGCGAGTGTGTGACTGAGCGAGCGTGTGACTGAGCGAGCGGTGTGACTGAGCGAGCGTGTGACTGAGCGAGTGTGTGGACTGAGCGAGTGTGTGACTGAGCGAGTGTGTGACTGAGCGAGCGAGTGTGTGACTGAGCGAGCGTGTGACTGAGCGAGCGTGTGACTGAGCGAGCGTGTGACTGAGCGAGTGTGTGACTGAGCGAGTGTGTGACTGAGCGAGTGTGTGACTGAGCGAGTGTGTGACGAGCGAGTGTGTGACTGAGCGAGTGTGTGACTGAGCGAGCGTGGACTGAGCGAGCGTGTGACTGAGCGAGCGTGTGACTGAGCGAGCGTGTGACTGAGGAGGTGTGACTGAGCGAGGTGTGACTGAGCGAGCGTGTGACTGAGCGGAGGTGTGTGACTGAGCGAGTGTGTGACTGGAGCGAGCGTGTGACTGAGCGTGTGACTGAGCGAGTGTGTGAGCGAGCGGTGTGACTGAGCGAGTGTGTGACTGAGCGAGCGTGTGACTGAGCGAGCGTGTGACTGAGCGAGTGTGTGACTGAGTGAGCGTGTGACTGAGCGAGCGTGTGACTGAGCGAGCGTGTGACTGAGCGAGCGTGTGACTGAGCGAGTGTGTGACTGAGCGAGTGTGTGACCGAGCGTGTGACTGAGCGAGTGTGTGACTGAGCGAGTGTGTGACTGAGTGAGTGTGCAACTGAGCGAGTGCGTAAGCGAGCGAGTTCGTGAACGAGCGAGTCGGCGAGCGACAATTTGAGTGAGCGAGTGTGTGAACGAGCGAGTGTGTGACTGAGCGAGTGTGTGAACGAGCGAGTGTGTGAACGAGCGAGTGTGTGACTGAGCGAGTGTGTGAACGAGCGAGTGTGTGAGCGAGCGAGCGTGTGAACGAGTGAGTCGGCAAGCGAGCGACAAGTCGAGTGAGCGAGCGTGCGACGCTCACCCAACAGGGGCTGCCGCTCGCTCACGCGCAGCTGGTGGTGGAACTGCTTGCTGATCATTCTGCGGCGAGCGTCGAACTCGTGGGCGGCCATGTAGGGCACCTCCAGCAGCATGGCGGCCACCAGGTAGACGCACTCGAGCAGCTCCAGGTTGACGTGCATGTGGAACGGCATCTGGCGACGTTTCTCCACCTTCTCCTGCTCCTGGTTCCGCTCGGCCATGTTGCGCAGCAGCAGGCCCTGAGGGGGGGGGGGGGGAGAGGGGAGGGAGGGTTAGGAGAGAGTTTGGGAGAGAGTGGGGGAGTTTGGGAGATGGGGGAGAGATGGGGGAGAGTTTGGGAGAGAGATTGGGAGAGATTGGGAGAGTTTGGGAGATGGGGAGAGAGATGGGGAGAGAGATGGGAGAGAGTGGGTGAGATGGGGAGAGAGTGGGGGAGAGAGTGGGAGAGAGTGGGAGATGGGGAGAGAGATGGGGAGAGTTTGGGAGAGAGTGGGAGATGGGGAGAGAGAGTGGGAGAGAGTGGGAGATGGGGAGAGTTTGGGAGAGAGATTGGGAGAGTTTGGGAGATGGGGAGAGAGAGTGGGAGAGAGAGTGGGAGATGGGGGAGAGAGATGGGGNAGAGAGTGGGAGATGGGGAGAGATGGGGGTGTGATAGGTGTGCTTGTGGAGAGGTGAGTGGGTGGGTAGGTGAGCGAGTGGGCGACTATGCGATTAGGTGAGCGAGCGAGTGGGTGAGCGAGAGGGTGAGTGGGTGAGCGAGTGATTAAGCAATTGGGCGACTGAGTGAGACGGTGAGTGAGTGAGCGAGAGAGTGGGTTAGCGAGTGAGTGAGCGAGTGGGTGAGTGAGTGANCGAGCGAGCGAGTGGGTNAGTGAGCGAGTGGGTGAGCGAGTGAGCGAGTGGGTGAGTGAGTGATTAAGCGAGTGAGTGAGCGGGTGGGTGAGTGAGTGAGCGAGAGGGTGAGTGGGTTAGCGAGTGAGTGAGCGAGTGGGTGAGTGAGTGAGCGAGCGANTGAGCGAGTGAGTTAGTGANTGAGTGAGTGAGCGAGTGGGTGAGTGAGTGAGCGAGTGAGTGAGCGGGTGAGTGAGTGAGCGAGAGGGTGAGTGAGTGATTAAGCGATGGGGTTAGTGAGTGAGCGAGAGGGTAAGTGAGCGAGCGAGAGGGTGAGTGAGTGATTAAGTGAGTGAGTGAGCGAGAGGGTAAGTGAGTGAGCGAGTAAGTGAGTGAGCGAGTGATTAAGCGAGTGACTGAGTGAGAGGATGAGCGAGTGGGTGAGTGGGTGAGCGAGTGACTAAGCGAGTAAGTGAGAGAACGGGTGAGTGATTAAGCGACTGAGCGAGCGAGTGAGCGAACGAATGATCGAGCGAGCGGTTGAGCGAGCGGTCGAGCGAGCGCAGGTGCCAGGCTAGGTGCACCTGTCCCAGCAGCTCCTTGGCGCGCCGCTGGACTGGATGTCCAGCAGGGCGTTGTGGGCGTCCTTGATCATTCCCTGGCGGAATGCGCAGATGCCCAGCTGCACCATCGTTCGGTTGTACAGGATCTGTGTGTGCGGGGGTGGGACAAAGCATCATCATCATCATCAGCAACATCATCATCAGCAACATCGTTGTCATCATCATCAGCAACATCGTCAGCACCATCATCAACAACNTCGTCATCATCATCATCAGCAACATCGTCAGCACCATCATCAGCATCATCGTCATCATCATCATCAGCAACATCGTCATCATCATCAGCTGCACCATCGTACGGTTGTACAGGATCTGTGAGCGTGGGGGTGAGGGGACAAAGCAACATCATCATCAGCAGCGACATCAGCAACATCATCATCAGCAACACTCATCATCAGCAACATCATCATCAGCAACATCGTCGTCATCATCAGGAACACTATCATCAGCAGCACCATCAGCACCCGTCCACTCACTCACCAATCCCTCCACTCCCCTTCCCCCTCACTCACCCGCTCACTCACCTACCCACTCACCTTCACACTTACCTACTCACCCGCTCACACACTCACTCACCCGCTCACCCGTTCATACACTCACTCACCCGCTCACCACCCGCTCACACACTCACTCACCAATCCCTCCACTCCCCCCCTTCCCCNTCACTCACCGCTCACTCACCTACCCACTCACCTTCACACTTACCTACTCACCCGCTCATACACTCACTCACCCGCTCATACACTCACTCACCCGCTCACCCGCTCATACACTCACTCACTCACCACTAACTCACTCACCCGCTCACACACTCACTCACCCGCTCACACACCCACCCGCTCACACACTCACCCACCCACTCACACACTTACTCACCCGCTCATATACTCACTCACCCACTCACCCACCCGCTCACTCACCCACTCACCCGCTCACATACTCACTCACCCACCCACCACCCGCTCACACACTCACTCACCCGCTCACCCGCTCACACACCCACCCGCTCACACACTCACCCACCCACTCACACACTTACTCACCCGCTCACATACTCACTCACCCCTCACCCACCCACCCACCTGTACGGGCGGGTCTGCGTGCTGGATGTTGTCCTGCAGGTGGCTCATGAGCATGAGGTCGCGTGCTGGAACCAGCGGTCGTGCAGTGCGTGGTGGTAAATGTGACACAGGATGGCGCAGGTGCGGATGCGGTCGCTGCGATCCTTGGCGTAGATGAACTTGCACAGACGGTCCATCAGCTCCGAGCTGGAGAGGCCATCGTCGCGATCCTCCATCGACGGAGACTCGACGCTTGTCTGCTGCTGTTTGTTGGAGTCTGTCGCAACCGCTGGTGGTGGCGGTGGTGGCGGTGGTGGATGAACGGAGTTCGGTGGTGGCTTGGTCCCGTTCAGACTGGCGATGGGTTAAGTGGTGAGGGTGGTGGTGGTGGTGGNTGAGGTGGTGAGTGAGGATGGTGGTGAGGAGGTGAGTGAGGTGGTGGTGGTGAGGGTGAGGTGAGGGTGGTGGGTGAGGTGAGTGAGGGTGGTGGGTGAGGGTGGTGGGTTAAGTGGTATGAGTGGTGGTGGTGGTGAGGGTGGTGGAGGTGAGGGTGGTGGTGAGGTGAGTGAGTGAGGGTGGTGGTGGTAGGGTGGTGGGTGAGGAGGTGGTGAGGGTGGTGGGGTGAGGAGGTGGTGAGGGTGGTGGAGNTGAGGTGAGTGAGGGTGGTGGTGGTGAGGAGGTGAGTGAGGGTGGTGGTGAGGGGTGGTGAGGGTGGTGGTGGTGAGGAGGTGAGTGAGGGTGGTGGTGGTGAGGGTGGTTGTGGGTGAGGAGGTGAGTGGTGGTGGTGGTGAGGAGGTGGTGAGGGTGGTGGTGGTGAGGGGTGAGTGAGGGTGGTGGTGGTGAGGTGGTGGTGGTGAGGAGGTGAGTGAGGTGGTGNGTGAGTGTGGTGGTGGTGAGTGAGGGTGGTGGTGGTGAGGAGGTGAGTGAGGGTGGTGGTGGTGAGGTGAGTGGTGGTGGTGAGGAGGTGGTGAGGGTGGTGAGGAGGTGAGTGAGGTGTGGTGGTGAGGAGGTGAGTGAGGTGGTGTGGTGAGTGAGGTGGTGGTGAGGGGTGAGTGAGGTGGTGGTGGTGAGGGTGGTGGTGGGTGAGGNGTGNGTGAGGGTGGTGGTGAGGGGGTGAGGGTGGTGAGTGAGTGGTGAGGTGGTGGTGAGTGAGGTGGTGGTGAGGTGAGTGAGTGGGTGGTAGTGGTGGTTGAGGTGGTGAGTGGGGAGGGAAGGTGGACAGTGTGGTGGTGAGGAGTGATTGTGATCGAGGGTGAGTGATTGGTGAGCAGACACATACAGTTAGGCAACCACACAGACAAAGCTCCCCAGGTAGCCCACATAGTGGCTGTAGGGGCAAGTGCTGTTAGTTAGTAGTGAGTAGCAGCAGCTACAACAACAACCGCCATCCGCCACCACGACGCTTGTGCCAGGCCATGTGCACCTTGAGGCCACGTGAAGTGTCGAACGCCCGCTGGCAGGTCACGGGGCAGACCCAGATGCCACGGGTCGACTGAGATGACCGAGATGACTGGCTGATGCACCACCTGTGCCCCTACTGTACCAACTTGCTGTGCTTTAGCCACCCGGCGCTCCGCTCGTTGTTGTGAGCGTCGCTCCTCCGCCCTCCGTTGTTGTTGGAGGGCGACTGCCTCCAACTGCCCAGTAGCATCCTTCACGAGCCTCCTCCACAGAGGCCGATCTTGACACCGCTGGTACCAGTCATCGGCAAGTCCACTCAGCTCCACGTCCTCCTGTACCACATCACTCCATCTCTTCTCTAGCCCGTGCCCGTTAGCCCCCTCGATCCGGCCGAACAAAAGCTGTTTAGGCATGCGGTGGCTGGGCATGCGGGCTACATGACCCAGTCAACGCAGCCTTGCCTGCCGGAGGAGCTCACCAATGGGACTTTGTCCACATCTTTATGGATTTGTGAGCTCCTCACACAATCCAGCCTGGTTAAACCCAGGATGGATCAGCAGGCCAGCCTTAATGTTTCTAACCGGCGAAGATGTTCCATTAGGGGGTGCACGTTTCACAAGCGTAGAGAAGGGAGGGAATGACTGCGGCCGAGAGACCAGAAGCTTCGTGCGGAGCGACAGACCAGGTAGCTTCCACACAGCGTTATGCAACCGATGAAAAGATATTGCCGCTCGACTGATTCGGAGTGAGACCTCTGCAGTTAAACCGGAGCCGGTCATGAGCACACTGCCCTGGTATGGGAAACTCTCCACTCTCTCCACAACTGCCCTATCACCAATTGGAGTTGTGGGGGTGGAGTGTCCAATGGTACAAATACCCAGCAGGTGCTTAGTTTTGGTGGGGCTGATTGTAAGGCCCCACCTCTTAGTGGCAAGCTTCAGGTTTAGCAGCAGTGCCTCCAACTCCTCCTCTGAGTGAGCAGCAATCACCAGTCATCGGCATACATAACGTGGTTGACCAATAGGAGCCATCCCTTGACCCACCCGGGCATCGATCAGCCTCCCATTGTATCTGTACCAGATGGAATTCCTCCGGTACAGCTATTGAAGGCTTCATGAACTATGTGGTCAAAATAGATGTTAAATAATGTGGGGGCCACCAGAGCATTCTTCCAACCCTGTGGTCCAGACTGTTGTTAGGATGTCATATAGGGCAGTCTGTGCACAAACGCCACCCTCCCTCAGCATTTCGCTTGGGAGATCATCTCTGCCCGGTGCCTTTCCTGGTCTCAGACTCTGGATCACCTTAAGTACTTAATCAACAGATGGCACCTCAGCCAGCCACTCACAGGGGTGACTTCCTCCTCCGATATTTGAGGCACCGCAGCCTCAGCAGGGTTATCCCCACTTTGTCCCACAATGTTTTCCAGGCTGAGGATTTTCCCTCCCCAGACTTCACAGAAACGCTCAGCAAATCTGCAAACCTGTTCCTGGGGTCACAGATTGGATCTCCGTTTTTTCCCCTAATGATGGTAATAGGTGTGGCGCTGCAGGTTACTTTTTTCAATCCTTTATATTAAGTTCACTTTGCTTGCTTGCGACCGTGCAAATCTTTCGGTAGTTTTTTAACCCACTTCCCGTGATCCAATCGAGCTGACATTTTGCACACAGACTCGTTGTGCGTGACAATTAATGTTCGTGAATTTTTTTTCCCAAATGTAACACTTTTTAGGACAAAAATATTTTTAATTACCAATTGCTTAATGGTGCAATGCAATCATCTGACCCATAGGTGGCAGCCATCTCAAGCCAGAGGACGAGAGGACTCTAGCCGCCACGCATATAAAGGATTTATAGTGAAAAACTTTGTTTTTACGGGTTATACTTGTTATGGAGTTAAAGAGCAATATGTGATCGCGGGCCACTGAGGCAGACTCCATCTCCTCAGCAACCTGCGACCACCACCCATCCTTGCAGCGCCTCACCTTCGAGAGCTCAGTCTCCTCTTTCGGAGAATTGAAAAACTTTTTTAAAAGGTTTGAAAAACTTTTTTAAAAAGGTTTGTAAAATTGATTTCTAAAATTTTTTTTAAAAGTTAGTTTAAAAAGGTTTGAAAAACTTTTTTAAAAAGGGTTAAAAACTTTTTTTTTAATGTTTTGAAAAACGTTTTTAAAAGAATTAGAAAATTTAGTTTAAAAGGTTTGAAAAACTTTTTAAAAAAGATTTGAAAAACTTTTTTAAAAAAGATTTGAAAAACTTTTAAAAAGGTTTGAAAAACTTTTTTAAAAGGTTTGAAAAACTTTTAAAAAATATTTGAAAAACTTTTTAAAAAAGGTTTGAAAAACTTTTTATAAAGATTTGAAAAACTTTTGAAAAAGATTTGAAAACTTTTTTNAAAAGGTTTGAAAAACTTTTTAAAAAGATTTGAAAAACTAGTTTAAAAAGGTTTGAAAAACTTTTTTATTAAAGGATTTGAAAAACTTTTTTTAAAACTTCCCATCCTTGCAGCGCCTCTCACCTTCGAGAGCTCAGTCTCCTCTTTCGGAGACTCCTCCTCCACCACCTCCTCCTTCACCTCCTCCTTCACTTCCTCCTTCACCTCCACCCCTCCTCCTTCAGCTCCACCCCTCCTTCACCCCCTCCTCCTTCAGCCCCTCCTTCAGCCCTCCTTCACCTCCTCCTTCACCTCCTCCTTCACCTCCTCCTTCACCCCCTCCTCCGTCACCACCGTCTTGGTCTTCTTCTCGTGGCCGAGCGTTGCAGCGCGGTTGGGACGGGAAAACTACGACAACAACAACAACCACGCGGTGAGTCAACAACCACAACAACAACCACGCGGTGAGTCAACAACCACAACAACGACAGCAACCACGCGGTGAGTCAACAACCACAACAATGACAGCAACCACGCGGGGAGTCAACAACCGACAACAACCACGCGCTGAAAAAAAATCAAAACGTTTTAAAAAAAAATTTGAAAAACTTTTTGAAAAGGTTTGAAAAACTTTTAAAAATCTTTTTTAAAAAGATGTGAAAAACTTTTTAAAAAGGTTAGATTTTTTTNAAAGGTTTGAAAAACTTTTAAAAAGCTTAAAAAACGTAAAAAATTTTTTTGAAAAACTAGTTTAAAAAAGGTTTGAAAAACTTTTTTAAAAGGTTTGAAAAACTTTTTTTAAAAGGTTTGAAAAACTTTTTTTAAAAGGTTTGAAAAACTTTTTAAAAAAGATTACAAAACTTTTAAAAGGTTCGAAAACTTTTTAAAAAGGTTTGAAAAACTTTTAAAAAATGTTTTGAAAAACTTTTTAAAAAGGTTTGAAATTTTTTTAAAAAAGGTTAGAAAAACTTTTTAAAAAAGGTTTTAAAAACTTATTTTTAAAAGATTTGAAAAACTTTTTAAAAAAAGATTTGAAAAACTTTTTTTGAAAGGTTTGAAAAACTTTTTTAAAAGGTTTGAAAAACTTTTTAAAATATTTTAAAAACTTTTTTTAAAAGGTTTGAAAAACTTTGAAAAATATTTTAAAACTTTTTTAAAAGGTTTTTAAAGTTACCTGTGGTGTAGTAGAGTAGTGAAACTTGTAGTAGGTGTGCAGTGTGGTGGTACTACTACTACTACTATAGTACTAGTACTATAGTTACCTGCGGGGTAGTAGAGTAGTCGAACTTGTAGTACGTGTGCAGTGTGGTGGTACTACTACTATAGTACTGGTACTACAGTTACCTGTGGGGTAGTAGAGTAGTCGAACTTGTAGTACGTGTGCAGTGTGGTGGTACTACTACTACTAGTACTATAGTATAGAGTAGTCGAACTTGTAGTACCAGTGTTACCTGCGGGTAGTAGAGTAGTCAAACTTGTAGTACGTGTGCAGTGTGGTGGTACTACTACTATAGTACTAGTACTATAGTTACCTGCGGGGTAGTAGAGTAGTCAAACTTGTAGTACGTGTGCAGTGTGGTGGTACTACTACTATAGTACTAGTACTATAGTTACCTGCGGGTAGTAGAGTAGTCAAACTTGTAGTACGTGTGCAGGACTCGCCGCAAGTAGCAGCGCAAACCTCGTCTGGGCTGCCTCGCTCCTCCAGGTAGCGCTGCAGCCGGCGGATGGAGCGACACACGCGCCCCTCATCCTTGAGGTGGTCCACGTACTCTGTAGGGACAGTGGGGGAGGGTGGGGGGAGGGTGGGGGAGGGTGAGGGGAGAGTGAGGGATAGTGGGGGAGAGTGGGGGGAAAGAGCAGACAGGCGAGTGAGCGGGTGGGTTAGTGAGTGGGCGAGTGAGTGAGTGGGTGGGTGAGTGAGCGAGTGGTGATCGAGTGGGTGAGTGAGCGACTGGGTGAGTGAGCGGGTGGGAGAGTAAGTGGGTGAGTGAGTGGGCGAGTGAGTGAGCGAGTGGGCGAGTGGATGAGCGAGCGGGTGAGCGAGGGGGTGAGCGAGGGGGTGAGCGAGTGCTCACCCTGGGAGTGAGCGTCCGCGTTCTGCATGATCTTGGTGAACTCCTCATCCATCCGCTCACCAGACTCAAGATGCAGCCTCTCACTCGCAGCGGCTACACACAGACACACACAGACAGACACACAAACACACACACACAGACACACACACACACACNGACAGACACACACACACAGACAGACACACACACACAGACAGACACACACACACAGACAGACACACACACACACAGACACACATACACAGACACACACACACAGACACAGACACACACACACAGACACACACACACACACAGACACACACACAGACACTCACACACACACACACAGACACACACACAGACACACACACAGACACACACACAGAGACCTTAACACAACAGTTCACTGACAAGTTAACTTACGATTTAACTTACGACTCATCTGAACTTACGATTTTATCTTCACTCAAGACTCATCTCAACTTACAACTGAACTTAAGACTCATCTCAACTTACAACTTAACTGACGACTTGTATGAACTCACGACTTTTCTTACATCTTACAACTTAACCGACGATTTATCTGAACTCACGACTTGTCTTACATCTTACAACTTAACCGACGACTTTTCTTAACTCAACAATTATCTGAACTCAAGACTTAGGTGATCGCGAGTCTCAACGTAGAGTAATGCAGGTTGACTTAGACGCAACTAAAGACACACGGGGGGGGGGTAGAGAGACACGGGGAGGGGTGGTGGTAGAGAGACACGGGGGGGGTGGTGGTAGAGAGACACGGGGGGGGGGGAAGAGACGGGGGGCAGAAAGACACAGGGGGGTGGTAGAGAGACACGGGGGGGTGGTAGAGAGACACGGGGGGGGNAGGTAGAGAGACATGAGGGGTGTGGTGGTAGAGAGACACGGGGGGTAGAGAGACACGGGTGGTGGTGGTAGAAAGACACGGGGGGGGGGGGGGGGACTCACCTGGTCAAGGTTGGTGATGTTCTCAGGCTCCTCAGTAGATGGACATGTGGATACACACACAGACACAATGTAGATACACACAGACACACACAGACACTCAAACACAATGTAGATACACAGACACACACACACACATACACAGACACATACACACATATACACGCACAATGTAGATAGACACACAGACACTGTGTCTCTCTACCCGTGTTTCTGCGTCTCTGTGTCCCTGTGTGTGTGTGTCTCTGTGTGTGTCTCTGTGTGTGTCTCTGTGTGTGTCTGTCTCTCTACCAGAGTCTCTGTGTCTCTACCTGAGTTTCTGTGTGTCTCTGTGTCTCTCTGTGTCTCTACCAGAATCTCTGTGCTGCTGGTGGTCGTGCCAGCGGTGGTGGTGGTGTTGGTGGTGATGGTCTCCGCCTCTTCAGGGATGTGTCTCTCTCTCCGTGTGTGTCTGTCTCTGTTTGTGTGTCTCTGTTCGTGTCTCTGTGTGTCTGTGTGTCTCTGTGTGTCCCCGTGTCTCTACCAGAATCTCTGTGCTGCTGTGTCGTGCCAGCGGTGGTGTGTGTTGGTGTGATGGCCTCCGCCTCTTCCGGGATGTGCTCTCCGATGACGATGTTGTGTCTGTGTGTGTCTCTGTGTCTCNGTGTCTCTGTGTCTCTGTGTCTCTGTGTCTCTGTGTATCTGTCTCTCTGTGTCTCTGTGTCTCTTCATGCGCCACCTGTGTCTCCTGTGTGTCTCTCTGTGTGTCTCTGTGTGTGNCTGTGTGTCTGTGTCTCTGTCTCTGTCTGTGTGTCTCTGTGTCTCTGTGTGTGNCTCTGTGTGTCTCTGTGTCTCTACCAGAATCTCTGTGCTGCTGGTGGTCGTGCCAGCGGTGGTGGTGTGTTGGTGATGATGGTCTCCGCTCTTCAGGGTGTGTCTCCGTGACGTGTTGTGTCTGTGTGTGTCTGTGTGTGTCTGTGTGTGTCTGTGTGTGTCTGTGTGTGTCTGTGTGTGTCTGTGTGTCTCTCTGTGTCTCTACCAGAATCTCTGTGCTGCTGGTGGTCGTGCCAGCGGTGGTGGTGGTGTTGGTGGTGATGGTCTCCGCCTCTTCCGGGATGTGCTCTCCGATGACGATGTTGTGGTTGGAGAAAATCGTCTCCATCAGCTCCTCCAGGTTGTCCAAGCAGCGGTTCCACATGTCCTGCTGCTCACCACCAACACAAACATAACCAACCACAATTACTACCACCACTACCACCACCACCACCACCACCACAAACACACCACCACAATTACTACCACTACCACCACCACAAACACCACCACCAACCACAACCACAATTACCACCACAAACACAACCAACACAACACCACCACCACAATAACCACCACCACCACAACAACCACCAACACAATAACCACCACCAACACAAACACCACCACCACAATTACTACCACCAACACAAACACCACCAACACAAACACCACCACACCAACACAAACACCACAAAGCACAATTACCACCACTACCACCACCAACACAAACACCACCACCAACCACCACANCACCACCACAATTACTACAACCACCACAAACACCANCAACCACAATTACTACCACAACACCACCACCACAATTACTACCACAACCACCACCACCACCACAATTACTACAACCACCACCACCACCACAATTACTACCACCACAATTACCACCACCACCAACCAAACACCACCACCACAATTACTACCACCACACCACACCACAATTACCACACACCAACCAAACACCACCACCACAATTACTACCACCACCACAATAACACCAACCACCACCACAACCACCACCCCACAATTACTACCACAACCACCACCACAATCACTACCACAACAACAACAATTACTGCTCTCTGCGCTGAGTCTGCAGTGAGTCTGCAGTGAGTCTGCAGTGAGTCTGTGTGGTGAGTCTGCGTGGTGAGTGTGGTGAGTGTGGTGAGTGTGTGAGTGTGTGTGAGTGTGTGAGTGGGATCTCTCTGAGTGGTGAGTGGTGAGTGTGGTGGTGAGTGTGAGTGGTGAGTGTGAGTGAGTCTACGAGTGTGGTGAGTCTGCTCTGCGTGGTGAGTGGTGAGTCTGCGTGGTGAGTCTGCGTGGTGAGTCTGTGTGTCTCTGCGTGGTGAGTGTGAGTCTGCGTGGTGAGTCTGCGTGGTGAGTCTGCGTGGTGAGTCTGCGTGTGAGTCTGCGTGGTGAGTCTGCGTGGTGAGTCTGCGTGTGAGTCTGTGTGGTGAGTCTGTGTGGTGTGTCTCTGTGTGTCTCTGTGTCTCTGTGTGTGTCTCTCTGTGTGTCTCTGTGTGTCTCTGTGTGTCTCTGTGTGTCTCTGTAACCTTCATGCAGGTAGCGAGGCTGTTGCTGTAGTTGAAGAACGCTGTGATGAGTCTGTGTGGTGAGTGAGTGTGTCTCTGTGTGTGTTCTGTGTGTTNTCTGTGTGTCCTCTGTGTGTNTNTCTGTGTGTCTCTGTGTGTTCTGTGTGTTCTGTGTGTNTCTGTGTGTNTCTGTGTGTTTTCTGTGTGTTGTCTCTCTCTGTGTGTGNCTCTGTGGTNTCTGTGTGTGTGTCTCTGTGTGTGTGTGTGTCTCTGTGTCTCTGTGTGTGTGTCTGTGTGTGTAACCTTCATGCAGGTAGCGAGGCTGTTGCTGTAGTTGAAGAACGCTGTGATGAGTTTGTGTGTCTCCGTGTGTCTCTGTGTGTGTCTCTGTGTGTGTCTCTGTGTGTGTCTCTGTGTGTGGCTCTGTGTGTGTCTCTGTGTGTCTCTGTGTGTGTCTCTGTGTGTGTGCTCTGTGTGTGTCTCTGTGTGTCTCTGTGTGTGTCTCTGTGTGTGTGTCTGTGTGTGTAACCTTCATGCAGGTAGCGAGGCTGTTGCTGTAGTTGAAGAACGCTGTGATGAGTTTGTGTGTCTCCGTGTGTCTCTGTGTGTCTCTGTGTGTGTCTCTGTGTGTAGCACCTTCATGCAGGTGGCGAGGCTGTTGCTGTAGTTGAAGAACGCTGTGATGAGACTAAACTTGATCTTGACGAGCAGTGCGGAGCCCAAGTTGTGCTGCTCAGAGATACTCGCCAACTCCGTCAGCAGCTCGATCTGACCCGCACTGCAACCACCACCACACAACAACAACAACCACAATCAGTACACCCACAACCACAATGAGTGCCACCACCACCACCACAATCACACCACCACCATACCCAATCAACCAGTACCACCACCATCATACATCACAACCACCACAATCAGCCACCACCATCATCACCACCACAACCACCACATCACCACCATCATCATCATAACAGTAATCAGTACCACTCATCATCACAACCACCACAACCACCACCACAATCAGTACCACCACACCACCATCAATAACAGTAATCAGTACCACCATCATCATCACACCACAACACCACCACCACCACCACCACCAGTAACACCACCATCATATCATCTCACAGCAACCGTAACAACCACAGACAGCTTCGTTGTAGTGGTTGTTGTAGTTGTAGTGGTCGTAGTGGTGGTAGTGGTGTGGTGGTTGTGGTGGTTGTGGTGGTTGTTGTAGTGGTTGTGGTTATTGTGGTGGTTGTGGTGATGTTTGTGGTGGTGGTGGTAGTTGTAGTGGTGGTGGTGGTAGTGGTGGTGGTTGTGTGGTTTGGTGGTGGTGGTAGTTTTGGTGTTGGTGGTAGTTGTGGTGTTGTGGTGGGTGGTGGTGGTGGTAGTTGTAGTGGTTGTGGTGGTAGTGGGTNTGGTGGTTGTGGTGGTTGTGGTGGTAGTTGTAGTGGTCGTAGTGGTGGTAGTGGTGGTGGTTGTGGTGGTTTTGGTGGTGGTTGTTGTAGNGGTCGTAGTGTTTGTGGTGGTTGTAGTGGTGGTTGTGGTGGCCAGTGGTGGGTGATGTTTTTGTGGTGTGTGTGTGGGAGCTGGTTGTGGTGTTTGTGGAGCTGGTTGTGGGTGGTTGTGGTGGTGTTGGTGGTGATTGTGGGTTTGTTGTGTTGGTGTTTGTGGAGCTGGTTGTGGTGGTGGTTGNGTGGTGGTTGTTGTGGTTGTGGTTGTGGTGGTTGTGGTTGTTNCTGCTCCCCACCGGTCGGTCCCNTTCTTGCCGCGAGCCTGCAGGATCTCGTTCAGCTTCTTCAGCACCACGGCGTGAGTGATCTCAGTGCCCTTCGCAAACATCTTGGGTTTCTCCTACACAACAACCANCACACAACAACAACATTAACAACAACCAGCACCACAACATCAACAANATTAACAACAACCAGCACCACATCTCCGTGCCCCGCAAACATCTTGGGTTTCTCCTGTACCACACAACAACCACATTAACAACAACATCATAAAACATTAACAACAACCACAATAACAACCAGCAACCAGCACCACGGCGTGAGTAATCTCTGTACCTTCGCAAACATCTTAGGCTTCTCCTACACAACAACAACCACCACCACAACATTAACAACAACCAGCACAACATTAACAACAACCAGCACCACCACATTAACAACAACCACCACCACAACCACAACCACAACATTAACAACAANCACCACCACAACAACAACCACCACAACCACCANATTAACAACAACCAGCACCACGGCGTGAGTGATCTCAGTGCCCTTCGCAACATCTTGGGTTTCTCCTACACAACCACCACCACCGCACAACCACACCANCAGCACCACAACATTAACAACAACATTNACCACAACACCACCACCATTAACACCAGCACCACGGCGTGCGTGATCTCTGTGCCCTTGGCAAACATCTTGAGTTTCTCCTACACACCACCAACAACAACCACCACCACCACAACAACCACCACCACCACAACAACCACAACATTAACAACAACCACCACCACCACGGCGTGCATGAACATCGTGGTTGTTGTTGTGATCGTCATGGCGATCGTGGTTGTTGTTGTGATCGTCACGGTGATCGTTGTGGTTGTGTGATCGTCATGCAATCGTCACGGTGATCGGGTTGTTGTGATCGTCATGCAATCGTCACGGTGATCGCGGTTGTTGTTGTGATCGTCACGGTGATCGCGGTTGTTGTTGTGATCGTCACGGTGATCGCGGTTGTTGTTGTGATCGTCACGGTGATCGCGGTTGTTGTTGTGATCGTCACGGTGATCGCGGTTGTTGTTGTGATCGTCACGGTGATCGCGGTTGTTGTTGTGATCGTCACGGTGATCGCGGTTGTTGTTGTGATCGTCACGGTGATCGTGGTTGTTGTTGTGATCGTCACGGTGATCGCGGTTGTTGTTGTGATCGTCATGGCGATGCTGCTGCGGTTACCATGGGAACGCCCCCTTGACCTGCTCCCAGCCCCCTCGTCGCCCCCCCGCCCCGGCCCTCCCTTCATCCCCGGGCCCCCCCCTCCTCCTCGTCGCGGTGGTGACGCGGCCGCTTCTCCTTAACTTTCTTCTTGAGACTCTTCTTGTCGCCGTCCCTGGTGAGGGGGGTGAGTGGTGAGGGGTGGTGAGGGGTGGTGAGGGGGGTGGTGGNGGGTGAGTGAGTGGGTGAGTGGGTGAGTGGGTGGNTGGGTGGGTGAGTGGGTGGTGGGTGGGTGGGTGAGTGGGTGGTGAGAGTGGTGAGTGGTGATNTGAGTGGTGGAGTTGGTGGGTGGTGATCGTGAGTGGTGAGTGGTGGGTGGGTGGGTGGGTGAGTGGTGAGTGAGTGGTGGGTGAGTGGGTGTAGTGAGTGGTGAGTGGGTGGTGAGTGGTGGTGAGTGNTGAGNGGTGAGTGGGTGGGTGAGTGGGTGGTGGTGGTGAGAGGTGGTGAGTGGGTGGGTGAGTGGGTGAGTGGGTGAGTGAGTGGGTGAGATGGTGAGTGGGTGAGTGAGTGGGTGAGTGTGTAGTGGGTGGGTGGTGAGTGGGTGGGTGAGTGGGTGAGTGGGTGGGTGAGTGGGTGGGTGGGTGGGTGGGTGAGTGGGTGNGTGGGTGAGTGGGTGAGGGGTAGGGTGAGTGGGTGAGTGGGTGGTGAGTGGGTGAGTGGGTGGTGAGTGGGTGAGTGGGTGGGTGGTGAGTGGGTGGTGAGTGGGTGAGTGGNTGGGTGAGTGGTGAGTGGGTGAGTGGGTGAGTGGGTGAGTGGTGGGTGAGTGGTGGGTGAGTGGTGGTGGTGGGTGAGTGGGTGGGTGAGTGGGTGAGTGGTGGTGAGTGGGTGAGTGGTGGTGAGTGGTGNGTGGTGGGTGAGTGGTGGTGAGGGTGAGGAGTGGGTGGTGGGTGAGTGGTGGGTGAGTGGGTGAGTGGGTGGNTGGGTGGTGAGTGGGTGGTGAGTGGGTGGTGAGTGGGTGGGTGAGTGGTGAGTGGGTGNGTGGTGGGTGAGTGAGGGGTGGTGAGGGGTGAGGGAGGGTGGGTGGGTGGTGGGTGAGTGGGTGGGTGAGTGGGTGAGTGAGTGGGTGGGTGAGTGGTGAGTGAGGGTGGTGGGTGAGTGGGGGTGGNTGAGTGGTGGTGGGTGGTNAGTNAGAGTGAGTGGTGAGTGAGTGGTGAGTGGGTGGTGAGTGAGTGGTGGTGAGAGTGGTGAGTGAGTGAGNGGGTCAGTGNGTGAGTGAGTGAGTGAGCGAGCGAGTGGGCGGGTGAGTGAGCGAGCGAGCGAATGAGCGAGCGGGTGAGCGAGTGAGTGAGTGAGTGGTGAGCGAGTGGTGAGGAGAGAATGGTGCCNTNGTCATGGCCGCCGTGAGTGAGTGAGTGAGTGGTGAGTGNGTGGTGAGTGAGTGGTNAGTGTGTGAAGTGTGTGAGTGAGNGGTGAGTGAGTGGTGAGTGAGTGGTGAGGGAGCACCACCATGGTGAGTGGTGAGAGTGGGTGAGTGGTGAGGAGTGGTGAGTGTGTGAGTGGTNTAGTGGTGANTGAGTGGTGAGTGAGTGGTGGGNANTGGGTGAGTGAGTGTGAGTGGAGTGGTGAGTGAGTGGTGAGTGAGTGGTGAGTGTGTGAGTGTGTGTGGTGAGTGAGCGAGTGGCTGAGTGGGTGGTGAGCGAGTGAGTGAGTGGTGAGTGTGTGAGTGAGCGAGCGAGTGGTGAGTGGTGGTGAGTGAGTGGTGAGTGGCGGGTGATGAGCGAGTGAGTGAGTGGGTGAGTGGGTGGTGAGTGAGAGAGCGGCGGTGAGTGGTGAGTGTGTGAGTGTGTGAGTGAGCGAGCGAGTGGTGAGTGGTGGGTGAGTGAGTGGTGGTGAGTGTGCGAGTGAGTGTGCGAGTGAGCGAGCGGCGAGTGAGCGAGCGAGTGGTGAGTGTGTNAGTGAAGCGAGCNAGTGGGCGAGCGAGTGNGTGAGTGGTGAGCGAGTGGTGAGGAGACACTCACCGCTTGAGGACCTCTCCGCCATGGTCATCGCCGCCGTACTCACCATGACGACTCAGAGTCGCTCTCCGCGTCCAAGCCCCAATCGCCGTCGTCCGAATCAGAGTCGTCATCGTCACCATCACCCTGTCACATCACCACCACCACCACCGTTACACCCTCACCACCACCACACCGCCATCACCACCACCACCTCACTACCACCACACTCACCACCATCACCTGCCAACATCCACCACCTCACCGTCACCCTCACCACCTCACNACCACCACCNTCACCTGCCACATCCACCACCACNCTCACCGTTACACCNTCACCACCACCCTCACNGTTACACCACTCACCATCACTGCCACCCGACCACNCAGCTCACCGTCACACCTCACCATTGCTCACCCNCACTCACACCACCACCCTCACCGTTACACNATCACCACCACCCTTCCACCACCACCGCTCACCGTTACACCCTCACACNCCCCACCATCACCGTTACACCACTCACCACCACCCTCACCGCCACCACCCTGCGAACACCACCACACTCACCACCATCACCGACACCACCTCCACCATCACCCGCGATACANCCACCACCACTCACCGTTACACCACTCACCACGCTCGACCACACNCACTCACNACCACCACCCTCACCGTTACACACCACCATCGNTACACCACNACGCTACACCACTCACCCACCCACTCACCGCCACCACCTGNCAACACACCACTCACCGTTACCACTCACCACCTCGCTACACCACTACCACACCTCACNACACCACNCCACACCACACCGTTACACCCTCACACCACACCGCCTACACCCTCACCCTGCACACACCACCACAGCATCACCGTTACACCTCACCCTCACCGTTACACCCTCACCACCACCCTCACCACCACCTCACCACCACCCTCACCACCACCCTCANCACCACCTCANCACCACCCTCACCTCCCAACATCCACCACCACAGCTCACTGTCACAACCCTCACCGTTACACCATCACCACCNTCACCACCACCACCCCCCCCCAACACCCCCNACCCCACCCCCAGCCCCCCCCCCACCTTNAGGAACTTGCTCTTGGGGTCAGCGCCCCCCCCACGTAGCGGCGCCCTCCGCCCACAGTGGGGGGCAGCTTCTTGAGGAAGCTGGCCGGGCCCCCCCACCACTGTCAGAGGAACTCCCCACTCTCACCGTCATCACCAGAGCCTGGGGGGGGTGGGCAGAGTGGGGGTGAGTGGGGGATGAGTGGGGGGTNGGAGGGGGTGTGAGTGGAGTGGGGGGGGCAGAGTGTGGGGTGAGTGGGTGAGTGGGGGGTGGTGGGGGGTGGGTGTGGTGGAGGGCGGAGTGGGGGGTGAGGAGAGTGGGGTGAGTGGGGGGTGAGTGGGGGATGA
Source organism: Lethenteron camtschaticum (assembly GCA_018977245.1). NCBI lineage: Eukaryota > Metazoa > Chordata > Hyperoartia > Petromyzontiformes > Petromyzontidae > Lethenteron > Lethenteron camtschaticum. Next base: position 7,342 of record WFAB01002701.1, on the reverse strand, counting down.
ATGGAGTGATGGGAGGGGGTGAGTGAGTGGGGGGTGAGGGTGNGGGTGGGGGTGAGGGGTGAGGAGGTGGGGGTGAGTGAGTGGGGGTGAGGGGTGGGGTGAGTGAGTGGGGGGTGAGGGGGTAAGTGGTGAGTGAGTAGGTGAGTGAGTGGGTGTGGTCACCGGCATCGTCGCTGTGCTTCTTCATCGACTGCACCGGGTTCTGGACACAACAACAACGAGTGGTGAGTAGTGGTGAGTGTGGTGGTGGTAGTGGTGAGTGTGTGGGTGAGTGTGGTGGTGAGTGTGGTGAGTGNGGTGAGTGTGTGAGTGTGGTGAGTGGTGTNAGTGAGNGTGTGGTGGTGGTGAGGAATGTGGTGGTGAGNGATGGTNATGGTGGNGGTGAGCGTGGTGGTGAGCGTGGTGGTGAGTGTGGTGGTGAGTGTGGTTGGTGAGTGTGTNGTGGTGAGTGTGTTGGTGAGTGTGGAGTGGTGAGTGTGGTGGTGAGTGTGGTGATGAGTGTGGTGGTGAGTTTGTAGTGGTGGTGTGTTGTGAGTGTGTTGGTGAGTGTGGTTGGTGAGTGTGTGGTGAGTGTGGTGAGTGTGTGAGGTGTGAGTGTGTGAGTGNTGAGTGTGGTGGTGAGTGTGGTGGTGAGTGTAGTAGTGGTGAGTGTGGTGGTGGTGAGTGGGTGAGTGTGTAGTGTGGTGGTGAGTGTGTNNTGGTGAGTGTGGTGGTGAGTGTGGTGAGTGGTGAGTGTGGTGGTGAGTGTGGTGGTGAGTGGTTGGTGAGTGTGGTGGTGAGTGGGTGGTGAGTGTGGTGGTGAGTAGTGGTGAGTGTGTGGTGAGTGTGGTGAGTGATGGGTGAGTGTGGTGGTGGTGGTGAGTGTGGTGGTGAGTGTGGTGGTNAGTGTGGTGGTGAGTGTGGTGGTGAGTGTAAGTGGTGAGTGTGGTGGTGAGTGTGGTGAGTGTGGTGAGGGTGAGTGTGTGAGTGTGGTGAGTGTGGTGGTGGCGAGTGTGGTGGTNAGGAGNGAGTGTGGTGGTGAGTGTGGTGGTGAGCGTAGNGGTGAGTGTGTGGTGGTGAGTGTAGTGGTGAGTGTAGTGGTGAGTGTAGTGGTGAGCGTAGTGTGAGCGTGGTGAGCGTAGTGGTGAACGTGGCGGTGAGCGTAGTGTTGAGTGTAGTGGTGAGCGTAGTGGTGAATGTAGTGGTGAGCGTGGCGGTGAGCGTAGTGGTGAGTGTAATAGTGGTGAGTGAGTGGTGAGCGTGGTGAGCGTGGCGGTGAGCGTAGTGGTGAGTGTAGTGGTGAGCGTGGTGGTGAGTGTAGTGGTGAGCGTGGCGGTGAATGTAGTGGTGAGCGTGGTGGTGAGGAGTGGTGAGCGTGGTGGTGAGCGTGGTGGTGAGTGTAGTGGTGAGCGTAGTGGTGAATGTAGTGGTGAGCGTAGTGGTGAGTGTAGTGGTGAGCGTGGCGGTGAGCGTAGTGGTGAGTGTAGTGGTGAGCGTGGTGGTGAGTGTAGTGGTGAGCGTAGTGGTGAGCGTAGTGGTGAATGTAATAGTGGTGAGTGTAGTGGTGAGTGTAGTGGTGAGCGTGGCGGTGAGCGTAGTGGTGAGTGTAATAGTGGTGAGCGTAGTGGTGAGTAGTGGTGAGCGTGGTGAGCGTAGTGGTGAGTGTAGTGGTGAGCGTGGTGNTGAGTGTAGTGGTGAGCGTAGTGGTGAGCGTAGTGGTGAGCGTAGTGGTGAAGTAGTGGTGAGCGTGGTAGTGAGTGGTGAGCGTAGTGGTGGTGGTGAGCGTGGTGAGCGTGGTGAGCGNNGTGAGCGTGGTGAGTGGGTGAGTGGTGGTGAGCGTGGTAGTGGTGAGCGTGGTGGTNAGCGTAGTGGTGAGCGTAGTGGTGAATGTAATAGTGGTGAGCGTGGTGGTGAGTGTAGTGGTGAGTGTAGTGGTGAATGTAGTGGTGAGCGTAGTGGTGAGTGTGGTGAGCGTAGTGGTGAGCGTAGTGGTGAGCCGTAGTGGTGAGCGTAGTGGTGAGCGTAGTGGTGAATGTAGANGTGGTGAGCGTAGTGGTGAGCGTAGTGGTGAGTGTGGTGGTGAGCGTAGTGGTGAGCGTAGTGGTGAGCGTAGTGGTGAGCGTAGTGGTGAATGTGAAGTGGTGAGCGTAGTGGTGAGTGTAGTGGTGAGTGTAGTGGTGAGTGTGGTAGTGAGTGTGGTGGTGAGCGTAGTGGTGAGTGTAGTGGTGAGTGTCTAGTGGTGAGTGTGTAGTGTTGAGTGTGGTGAGTGTGTAGTGGTGAGTGGGTGGTGAGTGTGGTGAGTGTGGTGGTGAGTGTGGTGAGTGGTGAGTGTAGTGGTGAGGTGGTGAGTGTGGTGGCGAGTGTGGTGGTGAGTGTNGTGGTGAGTGTGTGGTGAGTGTGTGGTGAGTGTGTGGTGGTGAGTGTGTTGGTGAGTGTGGTGGTGAGTGTAGTGGTGAGTGTGGTGGTGAGTGTGGTGGTGAGTGTGAGTGGTGAGTGTAGTGGTGAGTGTAGTGGTGAGCNTGCTGGTGAGTGTAGTGGTGAGTGTAGTGGTAAGTGTGGTGGTGAGTGTGGTGGTGAGTGTGGTGTGAGTGTGGTGGTGAGTGTAGTGGTGAGCGTGCTGGTGAGCGTGCTGGTGAGCGTAGTGGTGAGCGTAGTGGTGAGCGTAGTGGTGAGTGTAGTGGTGAGTGTGGTAGTGAGTGTAGTGGTGAGCGTGCTGGTGAGCGTAGTGGTGAGTGTAGTGGTGAGTGTGGTGGTGAGTGTGGTAGTGAGTGTAGTGGTGAGTGTAGTGGTGAGCGTGGTGGTGAGTGTAGTGGTGAGTGTAGTGGTGAGTGTAGTGGTGAGCGTAGTGGTGAGCGTGGCGGTGAGGTGGCGGTGTAGTGGTGAGTGTAGTGGTGAGTATAGTGGTGAATGTAGAAGTGGTGAGCGTGCTGGTGAGCGTAGTGGTGAGCGTAGCTGGTGAGCGAAGTCACCTTGCGGTGATTCGCGATCTCCGTCTCGAAGTCGCGGCTGTATCTGCGCAGCTTCTGACGCAGACTGATGAGCGCCTTCGAGTTGATCTTACTCATCTTCTTACGGCCCTCTTTGTCTTCCACACCTGGTGAGTTCGGCGTGGGTGAGGAGGGAGGGGGGTGGTGAGAGTGGTGAGGAGTGGTGAGGAGGAGGAGGGGGTGGGTGTGGGTAAAAATTAACCCGTAAAAACAAAGTTTTCACTCTAAATCCTTTATATGCGTGGCGGCTAGAGTCCTCTCGTCCTCTGGCTTGAGATGGCTGCCACCTATGGGTCAGATGATTGCATGGCACCATTAAGCAATTGGTAATTAAATTAAAAAAAATGTCCTAAAAAGTGTAAAATTTGAGAAAAATTTTCACGAACATTAATTGTCTGGCACAACGAGTCTGTGTGCAAAATGTCAGCTCGATTGGATCACGGGAAGTGGGTTAAAAAAAAAACGACCGAAAGATTTGCACGGTCCTAAGCAAGCAAGCAAACTTAATATAAAGGATTTAAAAAAAAAGTTTTTAAATCCTTTATATGCGTGGCGGCTAGAGTCCTTCGTACGGGTAGCCGGGTATCGGGTAGGGTACGGGTTGGTCGGGTACGGGTAGACAGGTAGGCCGTGAGTCACTGGTGAGTCACCGTTTGTCACTCATTTCCCAACGTCTTGTCTCTTCTCACAATTCAAGTTCCTAGAATCAACCCACCCGCGCCTGCAACATGGCTTCATCCCAGGTCGCAATCGGGTACCCGATACCCGTATCCTACCCGTACCCGACCCTACACGAAATGAGTGACAAACGGTGACTCACCAGTGACTCACGGCCTACCCGGCTACCCGTACCCGGCCGCACTAGGGTCGCAAACGGCTAGCCGGGTATCGGGTAGGGTACGGGTATCGGGTAGGGTACAGGTATCGGGGGGTACCCGGTTGCGACCTCTGGCGTGGCCCCGAGAGCCAGAGCCGGTGCTGGGGACTAAGGGTGCCGTGATCCCAGCTTGGCCAGAGCTGGTCAGCTAGCCTCCCCGAGCTCTGTAGTGTAGGACCTGGGGTAGGCTAGCCGGGTTAGAGAAGTGGGATCTCCCTGTTAGACGGGTGAAGGGGCCGTTACCCCTTCGAGTGTCGTACACGTTGGCCTGTGCCGAGTGTGAAGTTATAATAAATAGTGTGCCTCCTGCTATGTTGTCCATGGCTCATTGAACCTGCTACACTCTTCATCCTCTCCCCCCCCCACAAAACAACCATACTTCACCTCGCTGACGCAGTCTTCCATGTCGGCCAGGATGCGAGCGTAGAAGCGGGGCACGCCTCCTTGTCCACGATGGCGCGGGCCTTCAGGTAGGCCCGGCCCATGTGCTCAAACTCCTCGAGGCAACGCGTCATGTCACGGATCTTCATGGCGTTGCGGATCGCCTTGATGATGTTGTTCAGCTCCTCAAACCTGCACACGCACGCAGGTACGCAGGTAATGTACACACGCACAGACACATAGTGTACACACACACACACGTAGTGTACACACACACACGCACANAGGTACACACACACACACAGTACACACACACACACAGGTNCACGCACAGGCACACACACACACANAGGACACACACACACGCANACNGGCACACACACACCACACACACACACACACGCAGGTACACACACACAACACACACACACACACACNGGCACACACACATACACACACACACACAGGTACACACACACACACACACNGGTACACACACACANGTACACACACACACGTACACGCACACAGGTACACACACACACACGTAGGTACACGCACACACGTACACACACACACGTACACACACACACGCACACAGACACACACACGCACACACACACGTACACACANACACACACACACACANACACACACGTACACACATACACACACACACGTACACACACAGTACACACGCACACTCACCTCTTCTCCTTAGCGCTGCGTACAACACGTTTGGCGTCCTCCTCATCATCGCTCATCAAGAACGGCCTGAGGGGGAGGGGTAGAGGGGGGGGAGAGGGGAGGAGGGGGAGGTAGAGGGGTAACGTCTCTGTCTGAGTGTCTGTCTGAGTGTCTGTGTCTCTCTGTGTGTCTCTGTGTCTCTCTGTCTCTCTGTGTCTCTGTCTGAGTGTCTGTGTCTCTATCTGTCTTTTGTGTCTCTGTCACTCTGTCTCTGTGTCTCTGTCTGTCTCTCTGTGTCTCTGTCTGAGTGTCTGTGTCTCTATCGGTCTCTCTGTCTCTGTGTCTCTGTCTGTCTCTGTGTCTCTGTCTGTCTCTGTGTCTGTCTGTTTCTCTGTCTCTCTGTGTCTCTCTCTCTGTCTCTGTGTCTCTCTCTGCATCTCTGTCTGAGTGTCTGTCTCTGTCTCTATCTGAGTGTCTGTCTCTCTCNGCGTGTGTGTCTCTGTGTCTCTGCGTGTGTCTCTCTGCGTGTGCCTCTCTGTGTCTCTGCGTGTCTCTCTCTGTGTCTCTCTCTGCGTGTGCGAGTCTCTGCGTGTGTCTCTGCGTGTCTCTGTGTCTCTGCGTGTGTCTCTGCGTGTGTCTCTCTGTCTCTCTCTGCGTGTGTCTCTCTGCGTGTGTCTCTGCGTGTGTCTCTCTGCGTGCCACTCACTGCTTGTAGGAGGCCGAGGGCTTGTTGGAGGTGACCGAGCTCCTCGCATGTCTGTCTCTCTCTCTCTGCGTGTGTCTCCGTGTGTCTCTCTGCGTGTGTCTCTCTGCGTCACCACTCACTGCTTGTAGGAGGCCGAGGGCTTGTTGGAGGTGACGAGCTCTTCGCGTGACGAGGACGACTCGGTCTCCGAGTCGGAGCCGGTGGCGAAAAAACGCGACATCTTGAGCCGCGGTTCTACAACAACAACATCATCATCATCAACAACATCTCAACATCACGACCTCCTGTGTACCAGGCGAGGTAGTCAACATCTCTTAGACTACAGAGTATTTCATAATCACGACCTCCTGTGTACCAGGCGAGGTAGTCAACATCTCTTTAGACTACAGAGTATTTCATAATCACGACCTCCTGTGTACCAGGCGAGGTAGTCAACATCTCTTTAGACTACAGAGTATTTCATAATCACGACCTCCTGTGTACCAGGCGAGGTAGTCAACATCTCTTTAGACTACAGAGTATTTCATAATCACGACCTCCTGTGTACCAGGCGAGGTAGTCAACATCTCTTAGACAACGAGTACTTCATAATCACGACCTCCTGTGTACCAGGCGAGGCAGTCAACATCTCTTAGACTATAGAGTATTTCATAATCACGACCTCCTGTGTACCAAGCGAGGCAGTCAACATCTCTTAGACTACAGAGTATTTCATAATCACGACCTCCTGCGTACCAGGCGAGGCAGTCAACATCTCTTAGACTACATAGACTGCGTATGAATCTTATTTACAAGCAAATTGGCGGTGCAGCTGTCACCGACCGCTCTATTGTGATGTTGTTTGTTTGCTGTTGTTGTTGTTGGCAGATAGATTTGTTGTTGTGGTTGTTGTTGTTTTGTTTGAGAAATTCGCTACGGACACGCAAAGTTTCGCCGAACGCCACGTGAGTTCGATCGGCGTAGACACTAACGCAGAAAAACCAAAACCTCCAACATCCACAGAAAATGTTTGTGTTTCTAACAGCTGCTGCTAACTCTACAGCGGTGGAGACACACACGGAGAAAGCGAGAGATGATGAGAACAAGTGTGTAATTGTAAGCGTTTAAATATCGTTAAGTTTATATCCCGCGGTGAGGCCTACAAGGCCTAGGGTCAGGAGGCGGTTGGGCAATCCGTAGCGTGTTATTTTATTTTTTTAAATAAATCAAATGCTTACAAACTCGTTCCAGCACTCGCTTGCGTTTGAATTAAGGAAGGGTGGGAGGTGTTGTTTGTTTTATTAGTCCCGAAATTATATTAAACATCTATTTTATCACTTATCCAAACACAAACCGACGTCGGCCTAGTCGACGCGGCCTAAAGCCTCGGGCTTTCTAGGCCTTTCCTAGAAACCTCGCCGCCGCCGGCAGCGCTACCGCCACCGCCGCCGCCGCCGCGAGGTTTCGTTCTTTATCGTTTGTTCGTCGATTAAAAGGTGAGCAAAGAGAGGGGTGAGGGACAAGTGGTGAGGCAAAGGGAGGTGGTGAGCAAGGATGGTGAGGAAGGAGGAGTGAGTGAGCGTTGGACTCACAGCACCCGGCGGTGGTAGCGGTGGTGGTGGCGTGAGGCGACCTCCTGAATCGTGCAGATGAATGAGGCGGAGGGGGGAGGGGCAGGGGGGGGAGGGCGGGGTCACAGTGGGGGAGGGGCGAGGGGAGGGGTGAGGGGAGGGGTGAGGGGGGGTT
>WFAB01002700.1:2500-29034 GCA_018977245.1 Lethenteron camtschaticum | reverse complement strand
AAGCCAAAAGCCTGGGGGACACGGATCGAAGCCTTGGCAAGGCCGGGAGCCTGGGCAAGGCCGAGACCAGAGCCTGGGGAAGGCCGTAAGCCTGGGCAAGGCCAGAGCCTGGGCAAGGCCGAGAAAGGAGCCTGGATGGGACACGCATCGAAGCCTGGGCAAGGCCGTGAGCCTGGGCAAGGCCGATGCCAGAAGCCTGGGATGGGACACGGATCGAAGCCTGGGCAAGGCCGAGAGCCTGGGCAAGGCCGAGCCAGAAGCCTGGGATGGGACACGGATCGGAGCCTGGGCAAGGCCGAGCCAGAAGCGTGGGCAAGGCAGAGGCGGTGGCGTTCCCCGAGGACGTAAAGTTGGAGGAGTTTGAGGAGGTGGAGGAGGAGGTGGAGGAGTGGTGGGGGGAGATGACCCGCGGAGTCTCCGAGACGAGAGGTCCAGCCGGCGTGGGCCTCGGCTGATCAAGGAGGAAGTGGTCAGCGCGGACAAGATGAGCATGGGGAGAGTGAGTGAAGGTGAGTGACGCGCACACACACGCACATACACACACACAGACGCACACACACACGCACATATACACACGCACACATACACACGCACACACGCACACATACACACGCACACATACACACACCACACACACGCACACATAACACCACCGCACACATACACACGCACACATACATACACACACGCACACACGACACATACACACGCACACATACACACGNAACACAGCACACACACGCACACACACGCACACATACACACGCACACATACACACGCACACATATACACACGCACNCATACACGCACACACGCACACATACACACGCACACACGCACACACACACGCACACACACCACGACACACGCACACGCGTGTGCGTGTCTGTACACATGCGTGTCTGTGTGTGTGATCCGGCCTGAACAGCTTTTGTTCGGCCGGATCGAGGGGGCTAAACGGGCGCGGCACGGGCTAGAGAAGAGATGGAGTGATGGGTGATTGGGGGTGAGTGGTGGATGAGTGGGTGAGTGAGTGGGTGAGTGAGTGGGTGGGTGGGTGAGTGGGTGGGTGGGTGATGTGGGTGAGTGGGTGAGTGAGTGGGTGAGTGACACGGGCTAGAAGAGGGTGATGGGTGTGTGAGTGGGTGAGTGAGTGGTGAGTGAGTGAGTGGGTGTGTGTGTGAGTGAGTGGGTGAGTGAGTGTGTTGGGGGAGTGAGTGTGTGTGGGTGAGTGAGTGAGTTGGTGAGTGAGTGGGTGAGTGAGTGAGTGGGTGAGTGGGTGAGTGAGTGAGTGACACGGGCTAGAGAAGAGATGGAGTGATGTGGTACAGGAGGACGTGGAGCTGAGTGGACTTGCCGATGACCGGTACCAGCGGTGTCAAGATCGGCCTCAGTGGAGGCTCGTGGTGTAGTGGTGGCGGTGGTGTAGTGGTGGTGGTGTAGTGGTGGTGGTGGTAGTGGTGGTGNAGTAGTAGTGGTGGTGAGTAGGTGGTGGTGAGTGGTGGTGGTGTAGTAGTAGTGGTGTAGTGGTGCTGGTGGTGTAGTAGTAGTGGTGTAGTGTATTAGTGTCGTGGTGTAGTGAACATCGCTAGCACAGGGCAAACACTCTCACCGGCACAAAGATACCCTCACCACCCTCTCATGTGTAACCCTCCCCTCCCCCCCACCCCAGCCACCACACCGCCACCACCGCCACCACCGCCACCACCCCCCACCGCCACACCGCCCCACCGCACAACCGCCGCCGCCACAACNGACGCGAAGCCCCAACGATTTTTCGGNGTCCGCCGTTTCTTGGACAGCCTCCAGCGTGACCCGGACCCCTACGATCAGCGCCTCCATGCGTACCCCCTTGGGTACCCCCTCTCTGCGTACCCCCCTCTGGTACCCCCAGGAGGAGGAGGGGGGGGAGGGGNAGCGGGGGAGGCGACGTTCACGACAGCGTCGATCGGCGTAACAGGTCAGTAGAGTTTAGTGTGTAGTGTAGTGTAGTGTGTAGTGTATAGGTAGTGTAGTAGCAGTGTGTATATAGTAGTGTAGTAGTGTGAGTAGTGTGTATAGCTGNGTAGTATNGTAGTAGTGTAGTGTAGGTATAGTGTATGTAGTAGTNGTNGTGTAGTGTGTNGTGTGTAGTGTAGTGTGTAGTAGTGTATAGTATNGTGTNTNGTGTAGTGTATAGGAGTGTAGTAGTGTGTCCAGTGTATAGTGTAGTGAGTGTGGGTAGTGTAGTGTATAGTGTAGTGTGNAGTGTAGTAGTGTAAGTAGTAGTGTAGGNAGNGTAGGTAGTGTATACTGTAGTGTAGTATAGTGNAGTGTGTAGTGTAGTGTATATGTATGAGTGTGTAGGGTGTAGTGTAGTAGTGTAGTGAGTGTAGTAGTGTATATGTAAGTATAGTGTGTGTGTGTAGTAGTGTAGTGTAGTGTATAGTAAGTGTGTATAGGTAGNGTNTGNGTGTTAGTGTAGTAGTGTAGTGTAGTGTAGTATATGTGTGTGNAGTGTGAGTGTAGTAGTGTGGTAGTGTATAGTGTAGTGTGTAGTGTNGTGTGGTAGTGTAGTGTGTGGTGTATATAGTGTGTAGTGTAGTGGGTGTAGTGTATAGTGTGTGNGTGTGTAGTGTGGTGTAGTGTAGTGTGGTAGTGTATAGTAGTAGTAGTGTAGTGTTNGTGTATAGTGTAGTNGTGTGNANAGTAGTAGTGTGTTGTTGTGTGGTAGGTAGTGTAGTGTATAGTAGNGTGTGTTTAGTGTNGTGTAGTCAGTGTAAGTGTGTAGTGTAGTGAGTAGTAGTGTTGTGTTGTAGTGTAGTGGTGTGAGTGTGTAGTAGTAGTAGTAGTAGTGTATAGTGTAGTGTGTGTAGTAGTGTGTGTATAGTGTGTGTTGNAGTAGTAGTGTTGTGTGTAGTGTGCTATNGTGTATAGTGTNGTGTNGTAGTAGTAGTATNGTGTAGTGTGTATAGTGTAGTNGTGTGTGTGTAGTAGTGTAGTGTATAGNGCTGTAGTAGTGTTGTGTAGCNTGTGTAGTGTATAGNGTAGTGTGTCTAGTAGTGTAGTTTGNGTAGTAGTAGTGATAGTAGTGTGTAAAGTGTATAGTAGTNGAGTATATAGTAGTGTATAGTGTAGTGTATAGTAGTATAGTAGTGTATAGCGTGTATAGTAGTAGTAGTGTAGTGTAGTAGTAGTGTATAGTGNAGTGTGTAGTGTAGTAGTGTAGTTGTATAATTNGAGTGGTGTATGTATAGNGTAGTAGTGTNAGTGTATAGTGTATATGTGTGNNGTATAGNGTAGNAGTGTATAGTNATATGTGNAGGTGTGTGTAGTAGTAGTATAGNGTATAGTGTTAAGTATAGTAGTGTATATTTTATAGTAAGTGTACGTATANTGTAGTAGTGTAGTGTAGTAGTGTATAGTGTAGTGTATGTATATTGAANTCCTTATCTGGTGATGTGTTGGTGACCTGACCCCCCCCTCTCCCGTGACCCCGTGCCCCCGTGACCCCCCCGTGACTCACCGTGCCCCAGGTAGTGGACCAATCCAGTTGGGGTTCCGCTGGAGCTGTTGAGGACCGTCCGCCAAAGGTTCACGCCTGGACCGGCACGGATGTGGAGCAAGCTCACCGACCCTGACGAGGTGATGGCATACAGCCTCATACAGCCTGACACAGGTCACTACAGCATGACACAGCCACTCACCCTGAGTCTCTCTGNACCCTGAGTCTCTACTAGACCGAGTCTCTACTACACCTACCACCCTGAGTCTCTACTACACCCGAGTCTCTACTACTACCCTGAGTCTCACCTACACCCTACACCCAGTCTTACTACATGTAGTCTTACTACCCCAGCATCTTACTCACCCTGTAGTCTCTACTATCACCTGTAGTCTCNACACCCTNAGTCTCTACACCCAGTCTCTACTAGACCTAGTCTCTACTATCACCCAGTCTCTACTNCACCCACTCACTGACCCACTGCTACTCCCTGAGTCTCTACTCACCCTGGAGTACTCTACTATCACCCACNCTACTACCCCCTACTCTCTACACCCTCACTCACCCNACTACCCCTGACTCTCTCCTACACCCTCCTCACACTCACACCCTCACTCACCCTCNTCACACACCCACTCACCACTACACCCTGACTACCCCCTGACTACACCNCNACTNCACCCTGACTCACCCTACACACCCATCACCACTATCACCCTNACTACCCCTGACGTATCATACACCCTGACTACCCCCTGTACACTACCCTGACTACACCCTCACACTACACCTGACTACCCCTGACTCCCCCACTACCCCTACTCACCCTCACACTCTGACACACCCACTCACCCTCACACTCAACTGCTACCCCTGACTACCCCCTTACCCCTCACCCCCTGACTACACCCTCACACTACACCTCCAGCGCCCGCCGTTGGGCCGCAAGAACAAGCCAAGATGAACTACNAGAAGCTGAGTCGCGGCCTGCGCTACTACTCGACAAGCACATCGTGCACAAGACTGGGAGGCGCTACGTGTNCCGCTTCGGTGCGACCTGACACGCTNCTGGGGTNCANCGCAGGGATGCACTCAGCCATGGGGTGGAGGGTGGAGAGTGAGGGTGGAGAGGGGTGGACAGAGAGAGAGAGACAAGAGAGAGACACAGAAAAAAAAAAAAAAAAAAAAAAAAAAAAAAAAAAATATNATAAGAGAGAGAGCACAGAGGACACACAGAGACCACAGAGCAGAGACCACACAGACAGCACAGAAGACACAACATAACNCNCNGAGNCACACACAGACACACACACACACACACACACAACGAGACACAGAGACAAGCACATGNTCACAGACGGGCGACAGTGAGTGTGCACAGGCGCTGCGGGGTGNAGCGNCGCGGACATGCACTGCCATGTCGAGGGTGAGGTAGGGGGAGAGTGGTGGACAGAGAGAGAGACACACAGAGAGAGACACAGAAAAAAAAAAAAAAAAAAATATATAAGAGAGAGAGACAGAGAGACACAGAGACAGAGAGACACACACAGNGACACACACTGAGACACACACAGAAAGACAGACAGAGAGNCACAGNGAACAACACACACNGAGAGGGTCAAAGACACACACNCAGACAGACAGNCACACACACAGAGACAGACACACACAGACAAACACAGAGACACAGACACACACACACACACNGACACAAACACACAGACACACATAGAGAGATAGAGACACACACAGACACTGAGATCACACACAGACACACAGAGACAGAGAGNCNCAGAGACACNGAGACACACACATACTGGACACACACTGACCAGAGACACACACNCACACACNGAGAGAGACACAGGTTCACACACAGNCAGAGACACAGNCAGACACAGAGNCATTCACAGAGNCAACAGACACACACAGCCAGACACACACACACAGAGACACAGAGACAAGCACAGGTGCACACAGAAGGCGCACTGACACCCACCCTGCGGGGTGCACAGGGAGATGCACTGAAGGGAGAGTGGGAGAGAGAGACACACAGAGAGAAAAAAAAAAAAAAAATAAAGAGAGACAGAGAGAGAGAGACACACAGACACACAGACAGACACACAGATACACAGACAGACAGTCTCTCTCTCACACNGACAGAGACACAGACACAGAGNCACNCNGAGAGACATATAGACACACAGACACACAGAGACACACAGACACAGAGACACACAGAGACACACACNGAGACACAGAGACACACACAGAGGACACACAGAGAACACAGACACACAGAGACACACAGAGACACACAGACACAGACACAGAGACACACAGACAGAGACACACACAGAGACACACAGAGAACACACAGAGACACAGAGAAACACACACATGAGACACACAGAGACACACAGACACAGAGACACACAGACACAGAGACACACACAGAGACACACAACAGAGACACACACACAGAGACAGAGACACACAGAGAGACACGAGAGAGAGAGACAGGNACACAGACACACAGAGACNCAGAGACACAGACACAGAGACACAGAGAGAGNCACAGAGAGNCNGAGNGAGAGACNCACACTGAGACACACAGAGACACACAGACACACAGACATCTGGACCAACACCTGGAGACTAGGCTCTAAGAAAAGCGTCTTGGTGTGGACCAATCAACTTCAAGGACAGTGCATATCATTCATCATCATCAGTTGTGTCTTTTGTTTGCATTGTGACTGCTTGTGTTGTGGTTATTGCAACACGATGCCTTGTATCTAAGGAAAGCTGTCAGTTTTGACCAGTTGAAAGGTGAAAACCTATCACTATATTTNGACTGATAAAGGAAATCTCATAGTGTAAATCAGCTTCACCCGAGCTCTCATACTCTGATGGTGCATTGTCTTTGAGTTGTGCGCCTTTCATCTTCCAACACCATGNGAGACTAGGCTCTAGGGAAAGCTGTCTCGGNTGTGGACCAATCAACTTCAAGGACAGTGAACTAGGCTCTAAGGAAAGCTGTCTCGGGTGTGGACCAATCAACTTCAGGAATTGTGGTCTAAGGAAAGCTGTCTCGGTGTAATCAACTTCAAGGACCATGTGAGACTAGGCTCTAAGAAAGCTGTCTCGGGTGTGGACCAATCAACTTCAAGGACCATGTGAGACTAGGCTCTAAGGAAAGCTGTCTCGGTGTGGCCAATCAACTTCAAGGACCATGTGAGACTAGGCTCTAAGGAAGCTGTCTCGGTGTGGACCTCAACTTCAAGGACCATGTGAGACTAGGCTCTAAGGAAAGCTGTCTCGGGTGTGGACCAATCAACTTCAAGGACCATGTGAGACTAGGCTCTAAGGAAAGCTGTCTCGGGTGTGGACCAATCAACTTCAAGGACCATGTGAGACTAGGCTCTAAGGAAAGCTGTCTCGGGTGTGGACCAATCAACTTCAAGGACAGTGAGACTAGGCTCTAAGGAAAGCTGTCTCGGTGTGGACCAATCAACTTCAAGGACATGTGAGACTAGGCTCTAAGGAAAGCTGTCTCGGGTGTGGCCAATCAACTTCAAGGACAGTGCATACATCATCAGAGTTGTGTTTTTNGTTTGCATTGTGACTGCTTGTGTTGTGGTTATGCAAACACGATGCCTTGTGTAAAGGTGTCAGTTTTGTACCAGTTGAAAGGGTAAAAACCTACTACTGTGCATGTTTTATTATTTTCAACGCTTATCGCTCTTCGTCGGGTAAGATCAATCCCNTTGGGTCCATCTTCCTAGGACTNTTAGTGGGACCAATCTTGAAGGATCAAAGAAAATTGCCAAGAAAAACGTTTCGGCTTTCAACAAAGATTCCACGAAGTCTGCANGTGTACAGAGGCTCCTCGATCATTCGCTCGACCTCGCTCACTCAAACCATCACTCACNCACTTACTCACTCACCACACTCACTCACACACTCACTCAGCCACTCCCTCAATCACCCATCACTCACTCACACGCTCACTCACTCACCCACTCACCCGCTCACTCACCCATTCATCACTCACCCATTCACTCACTCACCACTTCACTCACTCTTACATTCACTCACTCACCCACTCACCCACCGCTCTACTCACTCACACACTCACCCACTCACTCACTCGCTCACTCACTCTCCCGCTCACTCACCCACTCACTCACCCACTCACCCACCCACTCACCACTCAACCATTCACTCACTCAGCCATCACTCACTCACCATTCACTCACTCACCCGCTCACTCCCTCACTCACCATTCACTCACTCACCCGCTCACTCCCATCACTCACCCGCTCACTCACCCATTCACCACTCACCCACACTCACTCACCACTCGCTCCACTCACTCNACCATTCACTCACTCACCCATTCACCCACTCACTCGCTCACTTACTCTCCCGGTTTCTCACTCACCCACTCACTCACCACTCACCACCCACTCACTCACTCCCATTCACTCACTCAGCCATTCACTCACTCACCATTCACTCACTCACCCGCTCACTCCCTCATCACCCATTCACTCACTCACCCGCTCACTCAACCATTCACTCACCCGCTCACTCACCCATTCACTCACTCACCATTCACTCACTCACCCACTCACTCACTCNACCATTCACTCACTCACCCACTCACCCACTCACCCACTCGTTACTCACTCTACCACTCACTCACCACTCACCCACTCACTCACTCAACCATTCACTCACTCAGTTACCATTCACTCACTCAACCACTCACTCACCCGCTCACTCCCTCACTCACCATTCACTCACTCAACCCGCTCACCANTCAACCATTCACTCACCGCTCACTCACCATTCACTCATCACCCATCACTCACTCACCACTCGCTCACTCACTCACCATTCACTCACTCACCCACTCACCCACTCACTCGCTCACTCACTCTCTCACTCACCCACTCACTCACCACTCACCACTCACTCACTCACCCATTCACTCACTCAGTACCATCACTCACTCACCATCACCACTCACCCGCTCACTCCCTCACTCACCCATTCCTCACTCACCCGCTCACTCAACCATTCACTCACCCGCTCACTCACCCATGTCACTCACTCACCATCACTCACTCACCCACTCGCTCACTCGCTCTTACCATCACTCACTCACCCATTCACCACTCACTCGCTCACTCACTCTCCCGCTCACTCACCCTCACTCACCCACTCACTCACTCAACCATTCACTCACTCACTCACTCAACCATCACTCACTCAACCATTCACTCGCTCACTCGCCATCAACCATTCACTCACTCGCCNATCACTCACCCACCCATCACTCACCACTCCATTCACTCACTCATCCACCCACCCACTCACTCACCACTCACTCACCCACTCGCTCACTCACTCTCCCGGTTTCTCACTCACCCACTCACTCACCCACTCACCACTCAACCATTCACTCACTCAACCATTCACTCGCTCAACCATTCACTCACTCATCCACCCACCCACTCACTCACCACTCACTCACTCACCCACTCACTCACAATTTTGTTGCCGTTTCCTTCGGAAATATCTCCGTGACTTTACCGAAAGACGCAAAGAAGATGAAATTCCCGCGGTCACTGAAGCTTCTAAGTGAAGATTCAGTCGTAGAGACTCGAAACGCCGGGGTCCATCCCGGGTTGATCATGCTCATGTCTGTGTGTCTGTGTGTCTGTCTGTGTGTGTGTCTGTGTGGTCTGTGTGTGTGTGTGTGTGTGTGTGTGTCTGTGTGTGTGTGTGTGTCTGTGTGTGTCTGTGTGTGTGTCTGTGTGTGTGTGTGTGTCTGTGTCTGTGTGTCTGTGTGTGTGAAGTGTTGATGTCTCGCTCGCACATTCCCTTGCCTGGTCGATCGCTCAAACATTCACTCACTCGCTCACACTCGCTCACTCACTCACTCAANCATTCACTCACTCACTCACTCACTCAACCATTCACTCGCTCACTCACTCACTCGCTCACTCACTCAACCACTCACTCAACCCACTTACTCACCCATTCACTCACTCACTCAAACATTCACTCTCTCGCTCACTCACTCAACCATTCACCCACTCAACCATTCACTCACTCAATCAACCACTCACTCGCTCGCTCGCTCACTCAACCATTCACTCACCCGCTCACTCACTCAACCATTCACTCACTCACTCAATCAACCATTCACTCACTCAACCATTCACTCACTCACTCAACCATTCACTCACTCAACCATTCACTCAACATTCACTCACTCACCATCACTCACTCACTCAACCATTCACTCACCCGCTCGCTCACTCACTCAACCATTCACTCTCTCAACCATTCACTCTCTCAACCCACTCACTCACCCACTCGCTCACTAACCTACTCGCCCACTCACTCAACCATTCACTCTCTCAACCATTCACTCACTCGCCCGGTTTCTCACTCACCCACCCACCCACCCACTCACCCATCCACTCACTCAACCATTCACTCACTAACCCACTCGCTCACTCACTCAACCACTCACTCAACCATTCACTCACTCAACCATTCACTCAATCACTCAACCATTCACTCACCACTCACTCACCCACCCACTCACCCAATCACCCACCCACGCACTCACCCACCCACCNACTCACCCACCCACCCACCACCCACCCACTCACTCACCCACTCACCCACTCACCCACCCACTCACTCCTCACCCACCCACTCACTCACCCACTCACCCACTCACCCACCACTCACCACCCACCACCCACTCACCCACCCACCCACCCACTCACCCACCCACTCACCCACTCACCACCCACCACCCACTCACTCACCCACCCACCCCACTCACTCACCCCANTCACCCACTCACTCACCCACTCACCACTCACTCACCCACCCACCCACTCANCCACCCACTCACTCATTCACCCACTCACTCACCCACCCACTCACTCACCACCCACTCACCCACCCACTCACCCACTCACCACTCACTCACTCACCCACCCACTCACCACTCACCCACTCACCCACCCACTCACCCACTCACCCACCACTCACACCCACCCACTCACCCACTCACCCACCANTCANCACTCANTCACTTCACCACCACCACCACCANTTAACCACTCACCCACTCACCCACTCACTCACCACTCACCCACTCACCACCACTCACTCACTCACTCACCCANTCACCCACCCACCCACGCACCACACTCACTCACCCACCCACCACTCACCCACCCACTCACCCACCACCACCACCCACTCACCCACCACCACTCACCCACCCACTCACCACCACCACCACTCACCCACCAACTCACTCACCCACCTCTCACCCACCCACACCCACCACCCACCANTCACCACCCCACCCATCACCACCACACCACCACCACCCACTCACCCCCACACCACCNACCCATTCACCACCACCACTCACCNACTCACCCAACCACTCACCCACCACCCACTCACCCACCCACCACCACCACCACTCACTCACTCACCACTCACTCCACCCACCACCCACTCACCTCACCCACCCACCCACCACTCACCCACCCACCANTTACTCACCCACCACCACCCACTCACCCACTCACTCACCCACTCACTCACTCACCACCCACTCACCCACCCACTCACCCACTCACCCACCACTCACTCACCCACCCANTCACCCACCCACTCACCCACCCACCCACTCACCCACCCANTCACCCACTCACTCACTCANCCACCCACCACTCACTCACCCACTCACTCACCCACCCACCACCCCCTCACTCACCCACCCACCACCCTCACCCACCCACCCACCCACTCACCCACTCACCCACTCACCACNCACCCACCCACTCACCACCCACTCACCCACTCACCACTCACCCACTCACCCACCCACCCACTCACCCACTCACCGTACAAGATACTCACTCCCTACGTACCGCGTCTGTCCGTTATCGCTAGCGCGGGTTTAGTATTGTAACGTTTAATAATAATGACAAATATATACGTGTGTGATACACGTGATGATGTGTGATGATACGTGTGAGTGNTGTGTGTGTGATGTACGTGTGACGATACGTGTGACGATACGTGTGTGTGCGTGCGCGAGTGTTTAAATATNGTGACGTTTTAATGCCTCGACTTTNATATCAATAAACATGCAAAATATCTCTGTGAAGCCTCGTTGGTGAGTTTGTGTGTGTCTCTGTGTGTGTGNCGTGTGTGTGTCTGTGTGTACACTGTGTGTGTGTACCTCTGCGTGTGTGTGTGTGTGTCAGTGTGTGTGTGTCACTGTGTGTGTGTGTACGTGTGTGTGTGTGTGCTTATGTCCATGTTTGTCAGCGAGGTCTCACTCCGAATGTGAGCGGCAATATCTTTTCATCGGTTGCGTAACGTGTGTGTATGTCTGTCGCTCCGCACGAAGCTTCAGGTCTTCTCGGCCAGTATTCCCTCCCTTCTCTACGCTTGCGAGACGTGGACCCCCTGTGGAGCATCTTCGCCGGTTGGAAACATTTAGGCTGGCCTGCCTACGATCCATCCTGGTTTAACCAGGCTGGATTGTGTGAGGAGCTCACAAATCCTTAAAGATCTGGGCAAAGTCCCATCGGTGAGCTCCTCCGGCAGGCAAGGCTGCGTTGGCTGGGTCATGTAGCCCGCATGCCCAGCCACCGCATGCCTAAACAGCGGGCCGGAATCGAGGGGCTAGACGGGCACGGGCTGGAGAAGAGATGGAGTGATGTGGTACAGGAGGACGTGGAGCTGAGTGGACTTGCCGATGACTGGTACCAGCGGTGTCAAGATCGGCCTCAGTGGAGGAGGCTCGTGAAGGACGCTACTGGGCAATTGGAGGCAGTCGCCCTCCAACAACAACGGAGGGCGGAGGAGCGACGCTCACAACAACGAGCGGAGCGCCGGGTGGCTAAAGCACAGCAAGTTGGCACAGTAGGGGGCACAGGTGGTGCATCAGCCACTGATCTCGGTCAGTCGACCCGTGGCACCTGGGTCTGCCCCGTGACCTCATGCCTGCCAGCGGGCGTGACACTTCACGTGGCCTCAAGGTGCACTTGGCCTGGCCACAGCTGTGGTGACGTCACCGCCAAGTGGCGAATGGCGGTTGTTGTTGTTGTGTGTGTCTGTGTGNGTGTGTGTGGTGGTGTGNTGTGTGTCTCTGTGTGTGTGTCTGTGTGTGTGTCTGTATGTGGTGTGTCACTGCGTGTGTGTGTCACTGTGTGTGTCTGTGTGTCTATGTGTGTNTGTCACTGTGTGTGTGTATGTGGTGTGTAGGTATGTGTGTGTCTGTCTCTCTGTGTGTGTGTCTGTNTGTGTCTGTGTGTGTGTGTCTGGGGAGCGGTGGGTGTAGTGGTTAGCGCGTCGCTATGAACCTGGCGACCCGGGTTCGATTCCCCTCACGGCCAACACCAGTGACGATTATCTGAACCGGTCCCGGGCCTCCCCTAGGTCGACTCAGCCTCAAATGAGTACCTGGTGCGGTGTGTAAACATTGCCACTGGGGAGACAAAGGCGGCCGGGCGTGGTGCTGGCCACCACCCCCTCGTGATGCCGTGCCGGCCTTCATAGGTGCTACCGCTAACAGCACTTGCCCCTACAGTCTGTAGGCTCGGGGATCTTTGTGTGCGTGTGTGTGTCTGTGTGTGTGTCACGGCGTGTGTCTGTGTGTGTGGGTGGGGNGTAAAACATTCCAAGTGACATGATTCACTTCGCCAAGCGCTGTGTGGCAATCGTGGACTACGGACAGAGAGACATCGACTCATACACACAGACACACACACAGACACACAGNCACACAGAGACACACACAGACACACACAGAGTATTTGTTTTGTGTGCACACACACACAGAGNCCAGNCACACAACACAGACACCCAGACACACACACACACAGACACACACACNGATACACACACAGACTCACACACACAGACACACACACACACAGACTCACACAGACTCACACACACAGACACACACACACAGACACACAGACACACACAGACTCACAGACACACTCAGACACACAGACACACACACACACAGACTCACACACACAGACTCACACACACAGACTCACACAGACACAGACACACACACAGACACAGACACACACACACAGACTCACACACACTCACACAGACACAGACTCACACATATACAGACGCACACACACACATAGACNCACACACACACAGACACACACACAGACATAGACTCACACACATACTCTCTCACACACACACACAGACACACACACAGACACACAGACTCACTCACACACACACAGACCATCACAGACACACAGACTCACACAGNCAGACTCACACACACACACAGACTCACACACACACAGACTCACAGACACACACAGACTCACACAGACTCACACAGACACAACTCACACACACAGNCACACACATACTCACAGACAGACTCACACACACACACTCACACACACACACAGACTCACACACAGCACACACACACACACACACACACACAGACACACAGACACACACATACTCACACAGACAGACTACACACACACACACACACACACACAGACTCACACACAGACACACACATCTCACACACAGACTCACACACACACAGTCTCACACACACACACTCACACAGACATAGACTCACAAACACACACACACACACACAGACTCACACACACACACACACACACAGACATAGACTCACACACACACACTCACACACACACACAGACTCACACACAGACACACACATACTCACTCACACACACACAGTCTCACACACACACACAGACTCACACAGACATAGACTCACACACACACAGTCTCACACACACACACAGACTCACAGACACACACATACTCACACACACACACACACACAGACACACACACACACACACACAGACACACACATACTCACACAGACAGACTCACACACACACACTCACACACACACAGACTCACACAGACATAGACTCACACACACAGTCTCACACACACACAGACTCACACACAGACACACACATACTCACACAGACAGACTCACACACACACAGTCCACACACACACACAGACTCACACACAGACACACACATACTCACCAGACAGACTCAACACACACAGTCTCACACACACACACACAGACACACACAGCACACACAGACTCACACACAGCACACACATACTCACACAGCACGACTCACACACACACNNTCNACACTACACACACAACNACACACAGCACCACATACCACACAGACAGACTCACACACACACAGCTCACNCACACACACAGACTCACACAGCATAGCTCACACACACACAGTCTCACACACACACACAGACTCACACACAGACACACACATACTCACACAGACAGACTCACACACACACAGTCTCACACACACCACAGACTCACACACAGACACACACATACTACCAGACAGACTCACACACACACAGTCTCACACACACACACAGACTACACAGACATAGACTCACACACACACAGTCTCACACACACACAGTCACACACAGACACCACAGAGCAGCACACACAGAACACACACAGACACACACACAGACACACACACACACACAGAGTGACACACACAGACAAAGACAAAGATCCCCCGTGTAGCCTCGACAGACAGGGGGGGCAAGTGCTGTTAGCGACTGCACCTATGAAGGCCGGCACGGCACACGAGGGGTGGGTGGCCAGCACCACGCCCGGCCGCCTTTGTCTCCCNAGTGGCGATGTACACACACCACAACCACTACTACACCACCACTACCACACCACCTACACCACCACTACCTGGTGGTGTAGTGGTGGTGGTGACACCCGGGGGACCCCCTCTGTGTTGTGTAACTNCACTTGCCCCTACAGCTCTGCTAGAGGCTACCTGGGGAGCTTTGTCTGTCNGTGTAGCTCATTGCCCCTACACTCCTANAGNCTCCACNTGGGGACTTTAGTCTGTGCCTACTCACTTGCCCCTCACTCTGCTAGAGGCTACCTGGGGACTTTGTCTGTGCCTGTGTAACTGCACTTGCCCCTCAGCCTGTTAGAGGCTACCTGGGGAGCTTTGTCTGTGTCTGTGTACTCACTTGCCCCTCAGCCCTGCTAGAGGCTACCTGGGGACTTTGTCTGTGTCNGTGTAACTGCACTTGCCCCTACAGCTCTGCTACTACCTGGGGGACTTTGTTTGTGCCTGTGTGTTTGTATGTCGTGAGAAACCCAGTCTTGTGTAACTCTGTAAGTTATTGACTTACAACTGCGGCTTAGGAATTAACCTGGTGGGTGTGAGTCTACGTGTCTCTCTCNCCCACTCGTCACTCACTCACTCACCAGTCACTCACACACTCAGANTCAGTCACTCACTCACTCAGTCACTCACTCAGTCAGTCACTCACTCACTCAGTCACTCAGTCACTCACTAGTCACTCAATCAGTCACTCACCTACTGTCCAGCCACCACACTCAGTCACTTACTCACTCACCACTCACTCAGTCACTCACTCAGTCACTCATCATTCACTCACTCAGTCACTCACCCACTCACTCTCCCACTCAATCACCAACCNACTCACTCACCCACCCACTCACCCACTCACTCACTCACACACTCAGTCACTCACCACTCACTCACCACTCACTCACTCAGTCAGTCACTCACTTAGTCACTCACTCACATAGTTAGTCACCACAGTCAGTCACTCNCTCAGTCACTCAGTCACTCAGTCACTCACCTACTCAGCACTCACTCAGTCACTCACTCACCCACCCACTCAGTCAGTCGCTCACTCACTNACTCACTCACTCACTCAGTCACTCACTCACTCAGTCACTCAGTCACCCACCCACCCACCCTCCCACACACTCACCCACCACTCACTCACTCACCCACTCACTCACTCACCCACTCACCCACCCACTCACTCACCACACCANCCCACTCATCACCCACTCACTCACCACCCACGCANCCACCCACCCACTCACTCACCCACCACTCACTCACCCACCACCCACTCACCTACCCACCCACCCACTCACCCACTCACCCACTCACCACCACTCACTCACCACTCACTCACCCACCCACCACTCATCACCACTTACACCCACTCACTCACCCACCCACTCACTCAGCCAATCACCCACAAACCCACCCACCCACACACTCAGTCACTACACCACTCACCACCCACTCACCACCCACCACCNACTCACCCACTCACCCACCCACCACTCANCCACTCACCACCCACCACTCACTCACTCACCCACCCACTCACCCACCCACTGACCTGGTCACCCACCCACCCACTCACCCACCACACACTCACTCAGTCACTCACCACTCACCACTCACTCACCCACCCACCCACCCACTCACCCACCCACCACCACTCACTCACCCACCCACCCACCCACCACCACCCACCCACTGACCCACCCACCCACCCACTCACCCACCCACCACCACTCACCACTCACCCACCCACTCACCCACCCACCCACTCACCCACCCACCCACTCACTCACTCACCACTCACCCACCCACCCACTCACTCACCCACTCACCCACCCACTGACCCACCCACCTACCCACTCACCCACCCACATCACTCAGTCACTCACTCACTCACCCACTCACTTACCCACCCACCCACTCACCACCCACCCACCNACTCACTCACCACCCACTCACCCACTCACCCACCACCCACTCACTCACCCACTCACCCACCACTGACGCCACCCACCACCCACTCACCCACCCACCCACTCACTCACTCACCACTCACCNACCCACCACTCACTCACCACTCACCACCCACTGACCACCACCCACCCACTCACCCACCCACACACTCACTCAGTCACTCACTCACTCACTCNCCCACTCACTTACCCACCCACCCACTCACCCACCCACCCACCCACCACTCACCCACCACTCACCCACTCACTCACCCACTCACCCACCCACTACCCACCACCCACCCACTCACCCACCCACCCACCCACTCACCCACCCACTCACCCACCCACCCACCCACTCACCCACCCACACCACCNACTCACCACCTACTCACCCACCCACTCACCCACCACTCACCCACCCACTCACTCACCCACCCACGTACTCACCCACTCACTTAAGTCCATNACNNCACNNTCCTNCACGCANACATTCGCCCATNAGTGNCTCGCTTAGAGGCACTCGCACCACACAGACACGGCCCCAGGTAGNCTCACTTGNCTGAGGGGCAAGTNCTGAAACANANAAGCANCANCGCCNATGAAGGACNACCCACTGNANCACATCAGACACACACACAGACACACACACACAGACACAGGGACACAGACACAGNCACACAGAGACACACAGACAGACACACACACATACAGACAAACACACAGACACACACCACACACACACACNCACAGAGACACACACACAGACACACACACAGACACAGACACAGACACAGACACACAGAGACACACAGAAACACACACAGACAAACACACAGNCACACACAGACACACACACACAGNCACACACACACACACACACACAGACACACACACAGACACACACAGACACACACACAGACACACACACACACAGACACACGCACAGCACACACACAGACACACACACAGACACACACACACAGACACACACAGACACACACACAGACACACACATAGAGACATACACAGACACACACACACAGACACAGACACACACTAGAGNCACACAGACACACACAGACACAGTACACACACGCACACACACAGACACACACACACAGAAACGCCCACACACACACAGACACACACACTCCACTGACCTTCATTATTAACTGTCTTCAGAACTATTACAAATATTTATGGGACATACAGCTACAGATGTAGTGTGTGGTGGAGTGGTGTGTGNTGTGTCAGTGGGTGTGNTGGGTTAGTGTGGGGTGNTGGTGTGTGTGTGTGGANTGNTGNTGNTGGTGNTGNTGTAGATGGTGTGTGTGTGTGNGTGTGTGTCGTGTGNTGGTGGNNGTGTGTNNTGNTGGTGTGGNGGTGTGGTGGTGNGANGTGTGGTGGNNTGTGTGCNNTGGTGGCTGNNTGATGNGGTGGTGTGNNGTGNTGTGANTGNTGTGGTGTGTGNTGTGGTGGTGNTGGTGNTGGTGACNTGNTNGTGGGAGAGATACNTGGGGGAGTTGTCTATGTATGCACNTGCCAGTGTGAGTATGGGGGAGTTGTCGTGTCTGTGTAATAGCAGACTGGCCCTAGCCCTGTNGAGGCTACCTGGGGGNTNGTCGTGTTGCACTTGCCCNGCCCTGTGAGGTATAGTTTGTCNGTGTCTGTGTATGCACTCCACGTCGTACNTGGGGGATCGTCTTCTTTNATACTACTGCNGCATGGGAAACTACCTGGANGTGTTGTTTACACCCACTGCGTGNGTGTGTCGTGNGTGTGTAGTCTGNGTAGTGTCTGTGGTGTCGTGCTGTGGNGTGTACTATGGTGTGTAGGTGTAGGTCACAGTGGTGTGTGTGTGTGCTGTGGTGTTGCTGTGTGTGGGNTTGCGTGTACCNGTGTGTNGCTGTGTGTGTGTGTAACTACAGTGTGTGTCTACAGTAGTGTGTGTTGTGTGTGNGTGTGGTGTCTACAGTGNGTGTGTGTGTGTGTAGTGTGGTCTTGTGTGTGTGTGTCNGTATGTAGTGTGTGTGTAGGTGNGTCTGTGNGTGTGTCNGTGTGTGTGNCTACAGTGTGTAGTGTGTGTTNGTGNGTGTCTTTGCGTGNGTGNGTATGTGTGGTTGNGTGTATGTGTCTGTGTGGTGTCTGTGTGCGTGNGTCTGCTAGNGTGGTGTNTGATTGTGGTGTGTGTGTAGTATGNNTGTGTGTGNGTGTGTACNGTGTGTGTGTGNGTGTTGATGTGTGGTGTGGTGTGTGTGTGTCNGNGGGTGTGTGTTTCACGTTNTGTGTGCNGTGTGTGTGTGTGGGTGTGNGTTGCGTGNGTGTGTGTGTGTGTGTGGNCGTGTGTGTGTGTCNGTGNGTGTGNGGTGTGACTGTCNGTGTGTGTGNGTGTCTGTCNGTGTGTGTGTGTGTGTGTNGTGTAGTGTGGTGCNGTGGCGTGTGTAGTCTGGTGTGTCNGTGTCGTGTGTGTGTGTGNGTGTGNGTNGTTGTGNGTGTGNGTGTGTGTTATCGTCTGGAGTCNGTGTATGTGTTGNGTGGGTNNGTGGNNTGTGTGGNGTCTGTGTGGTGTGTGGTTGGGTCTGGGTNGNGNGTGGGNCGTATCTTTGTANGTGGTGGTNNGGTGTCNGTTGNGTGTGTGTCTCGNGNGTGNCGNGGTGTGATAGGTGTGTCGTGTGGGTAGNTGTGTCAAAGGGNGATGTGGTAGTGTGNGTNTAGTNGTGNGTGNGTAGGCGCGGTCNGTACACGGTGNGCTACAGTAGTTGTTTTGGTCTGTGNGGTAACNGGNGGTAGTGTAGTACGGTAGTAGTGGGTGNGTGTGNGTGNNTGTGTGGTGTTGTGTGGNGTATNGGGTGTGNGNGTGGGTGGTTGTGTGTGGNGCNGTGTAGTGTACACNGTGGTGTGTGTAGTAGTAGTGTGTGGGTGTGTGTGTGGTGNGGNGTACNGTGGTGGTAGTGGGTGNGGTGNNGGNGTGGTTATGTGTACGTGNCGNGGTGTGTACGTGTGNGGTNNNTNTGTGTGNGTGTAGTGTACTGTCGTTGNGTCNGTGNGTGGNGGTGTGTGGNGTGTCTTTGTGGTCNGTAGNGTGTACNGTGTGGTGNNTGTGTGTGTACCNNGTGGTTGTGTCTAAATGGTGTGTCAGTCTGNGTCNGTGTCTGTGTCTACAGTGTAGTGTGGNGTGTGGTGTGNCGGTGTGTGTGTGTGTGTGTAGNGTCTCTGTGTGTGTTGNCTACGTGTGTGTGTGNGTGTGTCTGTAAGTGTGTGNCNGTGTGGTGNGTGTGTGGTGTGTGTGTCTATGTGTGTGTGCTGTGTCTGTGTGTGTGTGTGNGTGTTGTGTGTGTGTGTNTGNGGTGTGTAAGTAGTGTGTGTGTGTGTGTGTGTGTGTGTGTNTGTGTGTGTCTCTGCGTATCTGGTGTTTCTTTAGGTGNGTGNGTGTCNGTGCACAGATGTAGTGTCCCCGTGTACNGNGTGTGTGNGTGTGTGTGNGTGTGTGTGTACGTGNGGTGTGTGTGNGTGTGTGTGTACTACAGTGTGTTGTGNCNGNGGTGCTGTGTACNGNGTGTGTGTCNGNGTGTGTGTGTGTGTAGNCNGTGTGTGTCNGTCTGTGTGTGTAGTGTGTGTGTGGTGTGTGTGTGTGTCGNGGTGTGTGNGTGTGTGTGTGTGGTGTGNGTGTGTGGTCNGTGTGTGTGTCTGTGTTGTGTGNCGTGGTGTGTGGTGTCACNGTGTGTGTGTCNGTGTGTGNGTGTGNCNGTGTGNCTGNGTACGTGTGTGTGNCTCACTGTGNGTGTGGTGTGNGTGNGTGTGTGTGTCCCTCTCNGTGTGTGTGGTGTGTGTGTGGCNGTGGTGTGTCGTGTGTCTCCGCGTCTGTGGTGTGNCNGTTGTGTGTCNGTGTGTGTGTCTGTGTGTGTCNGTGTTGGTGTGTGGTGTACCCCAACTGTGTGTGTNNNTGTGTGNGTGTCNGTACGTGCNGNGTGNGTCTCGTGTGTGTGTGCACTAGTGTGTGNCNGTGTAGTGTAGGTGTAGTAGTGTGCNGNGTACGTGTGTCNGTGTGTGTCTGTGTGCGGTCNTCTGTGTGTGAGTGTGACGTGTGTGTGTGCGTGTGTGTCTAGTGNGGNGTGTCAATGACTGGGGTAGACAAAGTGCGGCGTGTGNTGGCNAACCCCCTGTGTGCGTGGTCTGTGGNTTGACNTTGTAACGGGGGTGTCAGTTGTCTTTGTATCACNGTGTGTGACNGTGGTGGTNAAGTGGTGTNTGGTGGTGATGTGAGTGGTGACTGAGTGTGGTGGTGANTGATGTGAGTANGTGGTGGTGNGTGGTGGTGAGTGNGTGGTGAGTAAGTGGTGAGTGGGTGAGTGTGTGGGTANGTGGNTGAGTAGGTGATGGTGGGCCTGAGTGGGTGNGTGANTGGNTGAGTGNGTAATGTGNGGTNAGTNNGTGGGTGATGAGTGTGAGTAGTGAATNTGAGTGGTGGTGTANTGNGTGGTGNGGTGGGTGAGTGGTGGTGACTCACAGTGNNTGGTGGGTNTGGAAGTGAGTGGTGANTGGGGTGGCCTTCACNTGAGTGGGTGAGAGGGTGAGTAAGTGGGTGGGTGTGTGAGTGTGGTGATGTGGGTGTAGTGAGTGTGNTGAGTGNGTGGGTNGGTGAGTGGTGGGTGNTGAGTGGTGAGTGAGGTGGGGGTGAGGTGATGGTGTGGTGATGGGTGGTGAGTGANTGGGTGATGNNGGTTGGTGANTGGNGACTGGTGAGTGGNTGAGTAGTGGNTGGTGGNTGGTGTGTGGTGAGTGAGTGAGTGGTGAGTGGTGNGTGNGTGGTGAGTGTCGTGGGTGGTGNGTGAGGGAGAGTGAGTAANGGGTCTGAGTGACTCCTCAGGAGTGGAGNAGTACCACGTCACGTCGAGTCGCCGTGAGTAGTCACAGGTCANGACTCTCTGATNGATTGATTGCGATCAAGATTCCCGAGCCNGCCCATAATGTGNTNGTGATTCNAACCCNTCTCTGTCAANGAANGAGGAATNGTGCGTTACAAATAAACGTTGTGAGTGCAAACGTACCATCAGTTAGTGGCGTAGGATNCTCCTGGNTCGGCACACAGAGGGTGTGAAAGTCAGCGCAGNAGNTGAACAGTAGTGTGGGAGCNTCATCTGGCCTGTGAGTCACTTTAGCCTGGGGAGACTTTGANTGTGAGTCTCACTGATTAACACTGNATGTGGGGTCTCACTCTGAGTGGGAGTCTCAGTGCACTGAACCTGTGGGAGCCTCACTGATTAACNCTGACCCTGTGAGCCTCACTGATTAACACTGACCCTGTGGAGCCTCACTCTGACCTGTGATTAACACTGACCCTGTGGGAGTCTCACTGATTAACACTGACCCTGTGGGAGTCTCACTCTGACCCTGTGGGAGCCTCACTGATTAACACTGACCCTGTGGAGCCTCAGTCTGCCCTGTGAGTCTCAGTGATTAACACTGAACCCTGTGGGAGTCTCAGTGATTAACACTGAACCCTGTGGGAGCCTCAGATTAACACTGACCCTGTGAGCCTCACTCTGACCCTGTGAGTCTCAGTGATTAACACTGAACCCTGTGGAGTCTCAGTGATTAACACTGAACCTGTGGAGCCTCAGTCTGACCCTGTGGNAGCCTCACTCTGACCCTGTGGAGTCTCACTCTGACCCTGTGAGTCTCACTGATTAACACTGACCCTGTGGNAGTCTCACTCTGACCCTGTGGAGCCTCACTGATTAACACTGAACCCTGTGGGAGTCTCACTCTGACCCTGTGAGTCTCACTGATTAACACTGAACCCTGTGGGAGTCTCAGTCTGACCCTGTGAGCCTCAGTCTGACCCTGTGAGTCTCAGTGATTAACACTGAACCCTGTGGGAGCCTCAGATCTGACCCTGTGAGCCTCACTGATTAACACTGACCCTGTGAGTCTCAGTGATTAACACTGAACCCTGTGGAGTCTCAGTCTGACCCTGTGAGCCTCACCGATTAACACTGAACCCTGTGGAGCCTCACTGATTTACACTGAACCCTGTGAGTCTCACTGATTAACACTGAACCCTGTGGGTGCCTTAGTCTCAGTGATTAACACTGAACCCTGTGGAGTCTCACTGATTAACACTGAACCCTGTGAGTCTCAGTGATTAACACTGAACCCTGTGAGTCTCAGTGATTAACACTGAACCCTGTGGAGTCTCAGTGATTAACACTGAACCCTGTGAGCCTCACTCTGANCCCTGTGAGTCTCAGTGATTAACACTGAACCCTGTGGNAGTCTCAGTCTGACCTGTGAGCCTCAGTCTGACCCTGTGAGCCTCACTCTGACCCTGTGAGTCTCACTGATTAACACTGAACCCTGTGGAGTCTCAGTGATTAACACTGAACCCTGTGGAGTCTCACTGATTAACACTGAACCCTGTGGAGTCTCAGTGATTAACACTGAACCCTGTGGNAGTCTCACTGATTAACACTGAACCCTGTGAGTCTCACTCTGACCTGTGAGCCTCACCGATTAACACTGAACCCTGTGGGAGCCTCACTGATTAACACTGAACCCTGTGGGAGCCTCACTCTGACCCTGTGGNAGTCTGACTGATTAACACTGAACCCTGTGGNAGCCTCAGTGATTAACACTGAACCCTGTGGGAGCCTCACTGATTAACACTGAACCCTGTGGGAGTCTCAGTGATTAACACTGAACCCTGTGGAGTCTCAGTGATTAACACTGAACCCTGTGGAGTCTCACTGATTAACACTGAACCCTGTGGGAGCCTCACTGATTAACACTGAACCTGTGGGAGTCTCACTGATTAACACTGAACCTGTGGGAGCCTCAGTGATTGACACTGAACCCTGTGAGTCTCACTGATTAACACTGAACCCTGTGTGAGTCTCACTGATTAACACTGAACCTGTGGGAGCCTCACTGATTAACACTGAACCCTGTGGGAGTCTCATTCTGACCCTGTGAGTCTCACTGATTAACACTGAACCCTGTGTGAGTCTCAGTGATTAACACTGAACCCTGTGGAGCCTCGTATGACACTGAACCCTGTGAGTCTCACTGATTAACACTGAACCCTGTGGGAGCCTCAGTGATTAACACTGAACCCTGTGGGAGCCTCACTGATTAACACTGAACCCTGTGGGAGCCTCAGTCTGAACCCTGTGGGAGTCTCAGTGATTAACACTGAACCCTGTGGGAGTCTCAGTGATTAACACTGAACCCTGTGGGAGTCTCACTGATTAACACTGAACCCTGTGGGAGTCTCAGTGATTAACACTGAACCCTGTGGAGTCTCACTGATTAACACTGAACCCTGTGGGAGCCTCACTGATTAACACTGAACCCTGTTGGAGTCTCAGTGATTAACACTGAACCCTGTGGGAGTCTCACTGATTAACACTGAACCCTGTGGGAGTCTCACTGATTAACACTGAACCCTGTGAGTCTCACTGATTAACACTGAACCCTGTGGGAGCCTCACTGATTAACACTGAACCCTGTTGGAGTCTCACTGATTAACACTGAACCCTGTGGAGTCTCACTGATTAACACTGAACCCTGTGAGCCTCACTGATTAACACTGAACCCTGTGGGAGTCTCACTGATTAACACTGAACCTGTGGAGTCTCACTGATTAACACTGAACCCTGTGAGCCTCACTGATTAACACTGAACCTGTGGAGTCTCAGTGATTAACACTGAACCCTGTGGGAGCCTCACTGATTAACACTGAACCCTGTGGGAGCCTCACTGATTAACACTGAACCCTGTGGGAGTCTTAGTGATTAACACTGAACCCTGTGGGAGCCTTAGTCTGGTGAGTACTCAGTGCTTTATCGCCCCCTGGTGGTGGTTGTGGGTTTCTCGCTCTTAGTTCCAGGACGCGTTTCGGAGCCAGAGAATGGGGAATTGGGAGCTTCCAAAAGCACCTCAAAGGGTGAGAAATCATCATCAGCATCATCAGCATCATCATCAGCATCATCANCACTCATCAGCNGCAGCAGCATCATCAGCATCATCAGCACAGCAGCNATCATCAGCATCATCAGCACTCACTCAGCANCAGCACTCATCAGCANCAGCNTCATCAGCNTCATCATCAGCANCANCATCANCACTCACCACTCANCANCACATCAGCATCATCATCANTAGCACTCANCATCACTCAGCAGTCACAGCATCATCATCACATCATCATCATCANCAGTGGTGACANCACCCTCACTCACCCACTCACCCACCACCCACTCACTCACCACNCACTCACCCACATCACCCACCACCACTCACCCACTCACCACCCACCCACTCACCACCANTCACCACCACTCGCACCACTCACCCACCCACTCACTCACCCACCCACTCGCCCACTCACCCATCACTCACCCACTCACCCACTCACTCACCACTCACCCACTCACCCCCCACCCANTCACACCACCACTCACTCACTCATCCACTCACCCACTCACCCNCCCCCCCACCCACTCACCCANTCACCACCCACCCACTCACCCACACCACTCACTCACTCACCACCACCCACTCACTCACCCACCCACCNANTCACTCACCACCCACTCGCCACTCACCCACCCACCACTCACCCACTCACCCACCCACCCACTCACCCACTCACCCACCCACTCGCCCACCCACTCACTCACCACCCACCACTCACCCACTCACCACCCACTCACACACCCACCCACCCACTCACCCACCCACCCACTCACTCACCCACTCGCCCACCCACTCACTCACCCACCCACCCACTCGCCCACTCACTCACCCACTGACCCACTCACTCACCCACTCACCCACCCACCCACTCACTCACCACCACTCACTCACCCACCCACCCACCCACTCACCCACCCACTCACCCACCCACTCACTCACTCACCCACCCACCCACTCACTCACTCACCCACCCACTCACCCACCCACTCACCCACTCACTCACTCACCNACTCACTCACCCACTGACCCACCCACTCATCANCAGCNTCATCATCATCAGCANCANCANCATCATCATCAACNTCACTGATGTTAGTGATGTTAGTAGTGATGTTGATGTTTAATGATGGTAGTAGTGATTTAGTGATGTNAGTGATGATGTTGTTGATGTTGTTGAGTGATGATGTTCTAAGTGATGTTGTTGATGTTGTTGATGTTATAATTGGTTCTTTACCCTTCTATCTCAACAAAACTGACACCTTTTTGCAAGGAGTCATGTTTGCATAGACCGCAATACCTNC